>JAPKID020007325.1:0-10309 GCA_026931265.2 Tropidonophis doriae | reverse complement strand
AGCCTCCAGAGGGCCTCCGGGGGGGGAGGGGGGGTGAGGGGAAGGCTGTTTTCGCCCTCCCCAGGTTCTTATAAAGCCTCTGGAGCCTGGGGAGGGCAAAAAAAGCATGTAAAAAATGGGGGGAGCACCTGTCCTGCATGCATGCGCACTGGGGTGTTCACATTGCGTTATGGGTGCGGCACATGCCCCCCCCTGCGCTCCCTCCACTTATGGCACACAAGCCTAAAAAGGTTTGCCATTGCTGCTCTAAGCCAACCCAGAAGGATATCATGTTTGATGGTACTGAAACCTGCAAAGAGGTCAAGTGGGATAAGGATGGATACAGAAGCCCATCCAAAAAATCATCCAAAAGGGAACCTTTTCCACCCGATACCCGGGCCTGAATTCCAAATGAAAGGAATCCAGATAATCTACTTCTTCCAAAGTCTTCTGATGGTGCTGTTCAATCACCTTCTCAACCATTTTTCCTGAAAGGGGAAGGTTAGATATTGGATGAAAAATGTCCAGTATACTGAGGTTCAGCAATTACTTCTTGAGGAGCAGGTGAAGCAAAGCCTCCTTAAAAGATAAGGGAATGTCCTCTCTCTCAAGCAAGAATTAACCACTGCTAGAACCCATTTCATTTGTTCGATTTACTTTTGTTGAAGGCAAACATCTCCACTCCCATTACTGTGTATACTGTCAAAGGAATGTTCCCAGGTTGTGGTTGTAGCCCTCTGAAGCCATTTTATTTTTAAATCACCAGTGGAAAGAATTTTCTCTTTCCTCTTTTAATCTACTGGTAAAAAAATAATAAAACCCACAACTAGGAGAGATAAAGAAGAAAGAAAATCACCAAACAATGTTTGCTCAAACCTCTGCAACTTTACCTGCTTCCCTTTCTCTTCTTCTTTCCAGAGTTTTCCTTTTTTCTTTTGCTTTTGTTTTTACTGTATACTATTGCTCTAATTGGACACAGTACCGGCTTGTACTCCTTCTTTACTCTTAAATAATATACTTTAGAATAGGCAAAATCTGAAATCTTTTTAGTTTCAAATCCCTCACTGCAAAAGCGTAGTATGGAAACTTCTGAACATTGATTCCTTCCTCTTCTCGAATACATACTGTAAATATCTATGCTCTTGTTTTCCCGTTTTGCTTTGTAAAGTCTCTTTGTAAGCAGCACTATCTCCTAGCTATGCCAATCCAGAAGTCCTATCGACTAAGCAAGAGATGGGACCCCTCCTTCCTTCTGCCTAGAGAACCAAAAGAGAGGGCAATCTCCCCATCCACACTGGAACTTATAGTTCACTATATGGATCCAACTACTGCCATCTTCCACTGCTTGCCCAGCCTGTCCTTTATCTGCTTAAGAACTGATTGTAGGCTAGGCTACTTAACAGCACTGTTCCAAAGCTTAATTAATGAATTTGATCTATATGCTATTCCAATCGTAACCTGCTCAGAATAACAGAGTTGGAAGGGAACTTGGAGGTCTTCTACTCCAACCCCCTGCTCAGGGAGGAAGCCCTATACTATTTCAGACAAATGGTTGTCCAATTTGTTCTTAAAAACGTCTAGTATTGAAGCCTTCACAACTTCTGGAGGCATTTGTTCCACTGATTAATTGTTCTAACGGTAAGGATTTAAAAAAAAATTCTACGTTGCTTCTCTTCTTGATTAGTTTCCATCCATTGCTTCTTGTTCTACCCTCATGTTCTTTAGAGAATAAGCTGACCCCCTCTTCTTTGCAACCGTTCTTCATATGTTTTAGCCTCTGGTCTCCTAATCATTTGTGCTGCTCTTCTCTGCACTCTTGCTAGAATCTTAACATCTTTTTTACATTGTGGCGACTGAAACTAGATGCAGTATTCCAAGTGTTGTCTTACCAAGGCCTTATAAAGTGGTTGTCAGGCCTGCAAGTCTTATTTGCTTTTGGACATCAAGGCTGCCACACTTTCTGTTATTCTACTATGCATTTTCTATTGTGGGAAAATGGTGGTGGTGGGGTATTGTACAAAGTTAGATGCTATGTAGCCATAACAAAATTATTTCTAGAAAGCCAAAGTCATCTTTTGTCTCTGCACCTCTGCACCTGACCGGAACTGGATAGATGGAAGCTGGCAGCATGGTAGTGGAAGATTGGACCATGTGATGGACCTGTGGATTTGGGGGCAAGATCTTGAACTTTCAACTGAGTGGGAAAACCGGGAAGCCTTCAGATTTGGGCTTTCCCAGATGTGCCAACATGGCTCTCTTAATATATTGGAACTTTGAGTAATCCTTTGCCTCGGACTCTGATTTAATTTTGGATGTTATTTGGAACCCTGACATTGGTATTAACACTTCATGTGATCTTGATTCTATAAGGCTTAAAAATTCTTAGAAATTAAGCCCTTTTGTAAAGGGCAAAGTATATTTGAGGAAGTAAAAATGATATAAACAAGATAAAATTACCTTTCCAAAGGTGAATTGTTGGGAATACTTTAAAAAGAGCATCAACTTCATATTAAATCAACAAAGATAATCAGAGTATTATGCCAAAAGCCATTTCCTGGCAAAATGTTAATGTAAGAATACAGAGTGATATGTCTGGAAGCAGAACTGCTCTCTGAAGACAACCTGGGTGTGAGTCAGAGAACATTAGACTGAATGCTATTCACCAGGAACAGAGATTTGATAACATGTGACTTGTGTCAACTCTGGAGATGTCAAGAGATATACCCTAAAAGAAGCCAAGATAGAAAAAAAAAGTTTCTAAATGATCCATTCAGCCTTGAAGGCAAGCAGCTGGCAACATCTTTACAAAAAGGAAATCCAGGTGTGCCCTCTGAAGTTCCATCTTTACTAATACCAAAAGAGAAGAAAATATGAATGCACATTAACACATCGATGGTATCTGTAAAGTTATAACTAGATCCCATTCATTATCCATGAGGCCTAGCCGTTATTTGCTGATGATTAGTGGAAGTATGTGGATGGATGAGCTGACAAAATATTGATTTTGTGTCAAAAATAATATCTGTGATGACAGTGGAGAAGCAATTGAACCAACTGCAGAGCTAGTTTTTGGATTTCTGGGTGTTTCTTCATAAATCATTTGGGATTTACAAATTTTAGAGACCATATTCTACTGTGATAGTCATGTTCAGACAAGATTATCTATTTGACATCATAATAAATAATAAACTGTAAAGTCTTATTTATTCATTTTCTTTTCACTGCCTTTTTTCTTTAAGTGGCTGTCATGCTGATTAAAATTTGGTAGAAAATCTAGAGTCATTGTTAGTGGCCCTATCAAATTGGATTTCAGCAGATTCCAAAAGATCAGGAAGAACTACAACTTTGTAACCAGAACGCATTCTTTGCTAGTAGAAAAAGTGAAAAGAATTCATGTAAGATTGATTATATATTTGAAATAAACATAAATTTTAATAGAAGTTGTAATTTCAATGTTCATTCATGGAGTTTTGACATTCGTGCTAGTCCTCTAAATAGAATACATTGTGAATGCATATTTGTACGTTTTATAGTAACAGTATAGAAGGGGTTGTTTTTGCCTTCTTGATTTACAGCTCTTTTATTTCCTGGATGTCTTTCATTCAAGTTCTAAACAATCTTGATGCTGCTTCAGTTTCCAACTCCAGATAAGGTCACACAGGGGCTGTCACCTACTCAGTGTAGCCTCACAGATTTGGTTTATATATACTTAACTCTGTCACATATTGAATATCTAGAAATATGACAGTGAAAATCCCTGAGAAAGCCTTTTTCCCTTAGGGAAGTGAAAAATATTTTGACCTAGAAATGGCCCTTTTCCTGTGGCTTGTGATAGGGATTTTTTTTTTCCAAACTGGTGGAAGTGGAACATTGAAAGGAAAGAAGAAATTATAAACACAGGACTAAACAAAGAAGACTGATAGCAGATGCTTAAATACCAAATCTGCCTGACAAGCATTTTTTTTTTTTAATCTTCACTATGGGGAACATAGAGTTTACATGGCTGGATGAGTGGGTTACTTGTGTCTTTTGCTGTGCTTTGCAGACTGGCAATGGCAACACATTGCTAATGCTGTTGAACTTGTAATCCTGTAAAGATTACTGTTACAATGTTGGCTTACTTGGGTTATTAAGATTTGGTTGCAAATGCACTTTGCACGCTATTATGTCTGGTTAATGCTTATCTTTCAGCAGCATTTAAAAATCAAAAATTATGGATGGTTTCTAGAGCTTTGCTGTCTATCTGATTTTGTGAAACAAGTGGACTGTCAGAAAAAAATTGGTCTAGGAGATTTTTTTGTAAAGTTAAATCATTAAGAAAACATAATAGGAATGAAAATATGATTTGTATTTGTCACTTTGGTATGAAATTACAGCCAGTGATTTGTCTTCAGACAACCATTAGGAACTAATGCCAGTGCTACAAATTGAGAGCACAGACATTAAATACGTCATCAAAAAAGCACAACAAAGAATGTTTTTCCTGCGCCAACTCAGAAAGCTCAGACTGCCGAAGGAGCTGCTGATTTAGTTCTAGAGAGGAATTATTGAGTCTGTCATCTGCACCTCTATAACTGTCTGGTTTGGCTCTGCAACCAAACAAGACAGACCCAGACTTCAACGGATAATTAGAACTGCAGAAAAAACAATTGCTACAAACCTGCCTTCCATTGAGGACCTGTATATTGCACAAGTCAAAAAGAGGGCTGTGAAAATATTTACAGACCCCTCACTTCCTGGACATAAATTGTTTCAAATTGTACACTCAAAATGAGGCCATAGGATACTGTACATCAGAACAACTAGACACAAGGACAGTTTTTCCCCACATGCCATCACTCTGCTAAACAACTAATTCTGTCAAATTATCTAAAAAGGCAGTATTACCACCATTATTCTCATATTCCCTATCTCCTTATGACTATAACTTTGTTGCTTATCACTATTGTTGTATGTACTTCAAGAGCTTACACACCAGAATCAAATTCCTTGTGTGTCTAGTCACACTTGACCAATAAAGAATTCTATTCTATTCTATTCTATTCTATTCTATTCTATTCTATTCACAATGACCCAAAAATCCCAAAATATCATTATGGTATAAACACAACTCATTTTCACATCACCTATTTTCACTAGCATTGTAAAATTACAGGCCAGTGCATAAGAGGCAGAGTTTGTATTGCAATACTCCAATACGTATTTTGTGTTTTGTTTTGCCTTTTCCTCTAACACCTTTGATTGGAAGATAAACTAATTAAAATAAATGGAGTATTAAAGAAATATGTTTATTTCTTTGTTCCGTAATCTGTTCGCTACCGAAATTGGATCATATTTTGTTGTCTTAAAAATAGACCAGTTCATAGAAGTGATTTTTATGCCCTTTCTTTCCAGATGTGAAGAAATGTGAAGTTTTAATATGGTGATGTAAACTTTATTTCAATTTAAATTGTTTTATACTATAACATTTTCTAAGAATTCACGTTTTAAAATATTGAAAACAATATTTTGCTTATATGTAAAATATATAACAATGTGACAATATAATCTCATATATAGCAATAGAACAAAGGGAAACAACTTTGCCATTATTAACTATAAACACTTTTAAACTGTTTTTATATTTCTGGTTCCATTACAGAAACTAACAATTCGTTATTTTGTCTACATCAGCAAACCTGTTGAAAAGGCTAGTGTGTAAATTTAGGTTTAGAAGCTTAGGTTGTATGCCATACAATAAAATGCATTACACACTTAAACAAATAGAATACATGCATTTAACTTTTAACGAAGAGCTATTTAAAAACTGAAAAGTAACTTAATGAATAGAGGTCACCATGGATAAAAAATATTTACATTCTCTTTTTTCTATATTTTTTTTCTTGTTTTATGTAGAACATTACAACACAGCTAAGGATAAATTCAGAAAAGTGAAAATTGCTTTCTATTTTCTGAGGAAGATTGAAAACCTTTTGGAGTAGATTGCTCAGATGATCCAAAAGCAAAGGGAAAATTAAAGCCTTCTTTCCCATCTTGAAAAACCTGAGCAGAAGGCAGTGTTGGAAATGCAAATGTAAATGAGTCTTCATTATCCATTTTCCCAAAGAAATCTCCTTGAACAGAATAATACTCTGAATTAATATTTGATACAGTATATATCAATAACATATGAATATTGATTATATACCATTATTAAAACACAAAAAAAGAGTATTCCAATTACAATACATTGGATTTCTCCAGAAATTTTTCTCCAGAAATATTATAAATTGGGGGGAGATGGCATTAACTCCTAGATGGAGCTCTTTTTAAAATATTTTTGTTTAAAAGGTAAAGTCATAGTCTTTTCAGTAATTTATGAATAAAGAATAGGTAGTCGCAACATATTTCTACCATGAAAACTTACCAATATCTTTGTGTGGAGAAATTGGATTTATATTTCCAGCAGAACAGCTTTCACCTGACTGAAAGACCAAGTGAATTCATTAGAAAATGGCACATTAGGTATATGTCTGGGCAAATTGGATAAGAAATGAGATAAGAGCATAGTCAGTGCTAAACTGGCCACTGGCGCTCTCAATAATACCAAAGAAGAACTCATTAGCTTTATTCAAGGGGGGGGGGGAGTCTTGCTGGGGGGTGTCACAGCATCAGTCAGAGAATCTCTGTAACAGAACTTATCATTTTTAAACTTATTTAATACCTCTCTAACAAATTAAAGACAATCAGCACAGCTTGTGGAAGCAAATCCATAGTTAATTATGTGGGGTTATTTTGTCTGACCGGAATTATTCAGCTTAATTAGTGGCCCCATACTCTAATTACTTTCTAAGCATGTTCTATGCACCACGAATAATTATTTACATTTCCATCCTATCCCTTGTTTTCTTATATTTTTCCTAAACTATTGATTGATTGATTGATTGATCAATCAATCAATTCCATCAAATTACCTCTGACTCTTAATAACCACATATATAGACTTTCTCCATGACAATCTTCCCTTCACCTGATCCTGATCAATAGTGCATGCTAGAGAAGGCTATTCAGATGTTTTAGGGATTTTTGACTTCTTTACCAGGACTCCAGATCGCAAAAGTGGCATTCAAATACCACAGCAAGGTTGGTTCTTCCCCACAGCCGCTCCCTCATTTTGCTCATAAAATTCATTGTTATATTTTATGTAGCTGGAAATGAGGCAATAATGGAAGAATTTAGTGGTATCTTCAGGAAACATGCTCTTAACATATAGCAATGTCTTCTTGAATTCTGCTTATAAATTGATTAGTTTTGATGTATTCTCCTTGAACTTTGATGAAGAGTGAAGCCACATCAAAACCAATCAATTTATCGTCAGAACTGAGTTTATTGAGTTTTTCAAATAAAGTGAGTTGAATCCTTGCAACTGCTTGAACAGAACAGAACAAATCCTTGAACAGAACAGAATAACAGGATATAAATAAAGTCAAATGAAGGACATAAGCATAGCATAAAACAGTAATGTTAACTTACATATATAATGAAATATAAAAATGATATTGTATTATTATTGATAATGTACCATCCAATAAGGAGCATTGTGAAATGGTGACCTGAACTGTGACAGGAGGGAACTGCAATGGCAAGAGGAAAGCCAGGTCTGTGTGCATCAACCAGGCCTTTTGCTCTTTTTTGTTCTCTTTTCTTTCTCTTTAGCAGACGGCTGTTAAACTCGTGGCCGGCAGGCACTGGCCATGCCCACACTCAGTTTAGCAACAGGGAAAAAAGTCCCGATACATCATGTGATGCTGCTGTGATACAGCAAGTTTGACACTCCTGCTTTAGCACCTCTTTGTTGGCTTTCTTCCATGTAACTCTAGATATCGATCATGACTATTCTTCCCTCTTTTATACAAAAAATTAGGATTTCAATCTGAATCCTGTCAATTCTAGTCTAAAACTTTAACCAAAACACCAGTGAATAGGTTAATCACCCTAAAAAATACCTGATCTAATGAACTCTCAGTTCCAAATGCAGAAAAATCAAAAAAATTAAATCCAGGTGACTGTGACTTTGAAGTAAACCCAGCAAGAAAAGAAAAAGCAGGTGACTTGGACAGCAATCCTTCACTTTCTGGTGGAAATCTAGTACAATGAAAAAGAAGAAGATATGAATATTAAGTAGAAGTTAAAAATCAAAAAGATCCTGAAGAAAGGCTAAGTTTGATGCAGTAGTAAACTTTGAATTAACAATGCTTACAGTTCAAATGGAGTTCTCATCTCACAAGAGTCAGGGGTTTTTGGAAATATGTTAGGCTCTGGAGTTATTGGCCCTGGAGTTGATACAGCATCTGCATCTCTTGTTGAAGAATAACATCCAGGTTTAGTAGAAATTTCTGTCTGAAAGTTGAAAGATATAAATTTATTTATTTATTTTATAAATGTATTTATTTAATGTATATGCTGCCCATCTCACCATCCAAAGCATATCCAAATTTGTAAAATC
The DNA here is from genome assembly GCA_026931265.2 of Tropidonophis doriae. NCBI lineage: Eukaryota > Metazoa > Chordata > Lepidosauria > Squamata > Natricidae > Tropidonophis > Tropidonophis doriae. Next base: position 1,845 of record JAPKID020007325.1, on the reverse strand, counting down.
CGTACATAAATGATGGAATAAGAACTGAAGTGCTTCAGAGAGAAATCTACATAGATTTGAAGCTGTTAGTCTCCTGTGCAGGTATGTTACATAAAGATCGTTTTTCTCAACCAACTGCTTTCCAAAAAAGCACAATGAAAGGAATTTAAAGAAACAAACATCAAATTAATTAACGTTAGCATATATCTGGTTTTCAAAATTATTGAAAATCATTTAATAGAACAATGTAACAAAAAGTTAAACTAACTTGAGATATAACTGCAGAATCCATTGATATTTTTTCATTTTGTTTGTAGTCAGCCGTTTTTCCTACCACAGAAAACTATATTTTATAAAAATCATGATGGTGTAGCATTGGTGCTTATACTGGTACAATATTGAAGAAGAGAAATACGTGCTGCTCTATTTCAGTCATGTAGATGTATATCGGTTTTTAGCATCAATGTCAGAAAGATTGTAAGACACAGGGAACAGAATACCAAACAACAATCCATCACTAGATTTATTTCCCTGAAATTGTGGACCCATGGGAAATTCAGCACCCAGAAAGGGTTTCCCAAACAGACAATAAAAAATGAAAGTATGAACTGAGAGGGTGAGTGGTGAAATACTCCAATGGCCACTTAGGATCTTGGGGATCTGATGTAGGGTATTTGAATAGCCAAGCATTGTAGAATTAAGAAGGGAAAAAAAGAAGACCTCACTTTACTCAAAGAAGCCATTCAAACTTAATTCATTTCTTGCCTCAATCCAATATGTGCAGTGCTACAACTCACTAATGCAATATATTGGTAAAAGTGCTGGATTGGAGTCACTATGATTCAGGCTCATTTTATCATGGCATTCAATGGGTAACCCTTTGCCAATCAATCTCTCAATCCAATCTCTCATAAAAGGTTGTTGAGGTGATAAAATGAAGGGTGATCCCTAAGTATGCCACATGTTACCTAATAGCTAAACAATCTAGATATCTGGCCATAGGCTTAGCCGCTCTAGTAAATGCTCATATATAATTCAATTTTATTCATGAATTTACTGATCATTCATATTTAAAATGATTCACTGTTCTGCTTTTGTATTTTGAAACACATTTTATATCCTTAAAAAACTGTATCAATGTAGTATTAAGATTAAATAATGGAATAAAAACAGTAATACAAATGTATAAGTATGATTTTAACTGGTCTACTTAATCAAATATTATTTAGTAATATTTAGATGAAATCACATATTGTTTCAGAGCAGCTATAATGAGTCTTCCAATCTTTCTAAATAGTAAGCAGTGAAAACTATTTTGTCTCTTATCAAATAGTAAATGGCAATATATATAATGAATATTTTAGTAAATTTTTACCTTTTGTATTTTCAATGTTAAAGCACTGTTTAGTAAGTGTGTTCTTCTGATTAGCTAATAATCTGAAACAATTCAGAAAATAATTAATTTACATAAGAATTATATATTTTCATAAACTATATATTATTAATAAAGATAGGATGATTGAAAAATTACCTATTTGATATTTCTTTGGGATCATTTGTTATAGATGAATCTGTTCCTACAATATTGGTTTCTGAATTATCATATTTCTAAAACAAAACAATATGTATTTCAAATTAAGAGTATAAAATTGTGATAGAAGACTCATTTATTCTCCTACAGCGCTAAAAATAATACTCAGGTTACTCTTATTCCTCCGTACTACTATATTCCTTACCTTTTTGTTGAAAGGAAAATTGTTGTAGTGAAATCCCTGTATTTTTAATTGTTTGCTTTTATTTATTTTATTTTTAGCATGTCTCAAAGAATTGAACCTTGGGTACTTGGACCAAACATATCTTGTAAGT
>JAPKID020007324.1:0-10309 GCA_026931265.2 Tropidonophis doriae | reverse complement strand
ATTTTAATTTTCAAACCCATAAATTTATATGGGTGCCATATACATTTAATAATTAAATAAATAATTCATTTTATAATTTTGTGTAATCACATTGAAATTTTCATGAAATAGAATTCATTTCTTATATGGTGGATGTCTTCATCTTCTGAGGATTCGTAAGATATCTAGGTTTTGAGAATGAAAAGTCTTCTGGCAGGTGACTCTAACTCTCCCTTGTCTAATTTTTGTTAGGAAAAAATGTCTTCATTTGACACCCAAGGGAAAGTTGAGGGAAACAATTCAAACCATCCATCTGCCATAAATAAATTATTTATTGCATCATCCGTTACTTAAATTTGTCATTTCAATTTACAGTTACAGATTTGCTGATGGATAGTAAAATATAAATTTTAAAAGGGAGAAATTCCAAGTGAGAAAATTGTCTAATGCCAAACATAAATATAGCATTGAAACTGGAAATATAAATGTACCCTCAAGGAAGAGTGGTTTTTTTTTCTGCCTCTGAATTTTAGCTATAAATGAATAGAGATTGGGATCAAATAAAAAATACATAGAACAATCCAAAGAATTAAATGGGAAAGTCCCCATCTATGTATAGCCATGCTTCATTTTATAGTAAAAAAAAGTGTAGGTCTACGTTATGTTTGGATTCTTCTCTTATTGTACTCTTACGTTATATTTGCTCATGTAAAGGTGAGGAAAAAATATTTGGCTTCAACAAAATGGCTGCAGAAAATTCCAAGTCCTCAACTGATGGCACATTCAAATGCTCTTTTGCCCTTTTCATGGAAGGATGACACAACAGAAGATCTCTTTTTGCTGTAATTTTTGTTAGCTCCTTCTCTTATTGGTAGGTTGAGTATAGCCCAAGAAAATGCTGCAATTCAAGAAATAAGAACTACCATATAATCTTTTCTCACTTGTACCAAATTGTAGCAGCTCTTTCTTTATCAGCTAAGGCTTCTTCATTCCCAAATTTAAGAAATTTCATTCCTGAAAGTTCCTAAGAATCTCCCCCATTATGTCTATTTTTTATGGAGAAAGTAATCTTAGGAAGGAAGGAATTTGGAATCTAGCTTAACCTTGGAGAAATTAAAATAGGAAGTAAGTTGTTTATAAAATAGTTAAATAGGTCACAAAAGGAGCATCATGGCCCGTGCCGCATGCATGCATTTCTTTCTCCTTCCTGATTCAATGCCATTTTTAATGTGGCTTTAACAAAGAGTTTAATAAATGTTGAATCGCTAAGAAAGATAGAGAAGAAAATAGCAGGCTGTGAGAGTCAAGAGTGATCAAAGTAAGCTTGTCAACTTAAAAAAAAGTTGGCGAAATCAGAGATAGTGACAATTCATAAAAAATATTTTTCCTCTTATCTGGGCATCTTCCAAATGTACACACTTCTCCAGCTAGCATGGAGAGGGTTGGGAAGTTACCTAGAGTTATTTGTCTCTGCTCCTCAGTCATTCCCAATATGTAACCTATTTGAAATGTATATTAGTTTTTAGGTGTTTGGATATGACTTGTAATGAGAGATGTTGATTTGCCATTATCCCAAGTTTTCAGGACCACAGGATACCAACTATCTAAGATAAAGGTCTATGTGGGAAAACTATTAACCCCCACACTATTAAAATAATTAGATAATTGAACAGAGAAATTTCCTGATTTGCACACTGCTTAAATACTCCTGTCTCAATAATTCTTGTATAATTTTTTTCCTAAGAGTTAGGACTCTCTGTGGCCTCTTTTGGTAATAATTCCCATTTTCCTCTTATTTTTCCTTCTGTATGAGTATCCAAATTTCCTAAATCTAAGCCACAAGCAGGCTTGGAGTTATGCAGTCCTATTACTGAAGCATTGTGGGGCAGTTGGGACTCTGGATGGATTACAGACAAAATGAAAAAGAAACAAAGGGCCTTGCTGGAAAAGCTGAACAACAGTGAAAAAAAAGTGAAATGTTTGGTTCATTCATCATTTGATGTGTAGTAAGGCCATCATATATTCATTCTCTGTCTGCAGAACAGAAAGCTGGGGTGGGGTGGCTCTAAAAGACTCTACATATTTTGGTATTTTTGTGTAATTGGTTATGGGAATGGGAATTATAATACACAAAGCATCAAACAATCTCTGGAGGATAAACTTATTCAACTGGAAGGCAATATCATATGGTTATGAATGCTGGGGTCAACCAAGCAAAGAATCTACCGACATTTGCTAAAGGGGCTGGGGTCCATACATGAGACAAACAGCTGTGTCATCCTATCAAATGTCATACTTGGTGATAAGACTTTTTCTTCATCCACAGAAGAAGGTGAAGTACTCATGGGGTTGGATAACAAACATGGCACTACAGAACTAAAAAGCAAAGAAGACAGAACTCAGAAGATATACTTTCAGTTTTGAGAAACCTTTAATGAAGATTGAAAACAGATGCTTAGAGGTAACCAGGCTGATGTTTCGAATAGTATTTTCCCTTAGAAAATCTACAATTCCTTGGGAATGAAATACCCGCTAAATATGAGAAATTGTTTAGGCAGCAATACCAGGATTCTACAGAAGAGGATGATATTTTAAGAGAAGATCAGTAAAGGAATCTGGATGAAAAATAAAAGGTGTGTGCTACTGTTGATGTCATGACTATAAGAATCCAAGACATTTGAAAAAGACACTTGCCAAAAGCTGGACATCCTAGAAGAGACCATCAATGACTATCGGTGTAATTTAGCTGCCAGGCATCTATTGACCTAATATTTCTGGACAGCTAAAATCCAAAGATTAAAAAATAGAGAAGGAAAGACAGGCATGAATGTGCCCAGAAGTGGCATTACTGTTGATAGGGATGTGAAGTTAGAATGCAAGGTTCAAAACAGTGCAAGTGCAAATGACAGCCCACCTAATTCTTCTCCAATCCTCTCGAAGCTTCTCTTACTATCCAAGTCTCAGTTTCTATTGAAAAGGTTCACTTGTTTGATGTTCCTCCTGATCTGCTCCTCCTCTCAATTCTTCTTGAAAGTGTCATTTACTGTCTGTCCTCTCAAGATTTCATTTGTTTTCAAGAGAAAAGGTGTGAAACCACTGGGACTCTGTCAAATGGGACTTCAGTCTCACTGAAAAGTTAAATGAACTATTTTAACTTCATTATCTGTTCTTTCTTTTTATAAAAATAGTTTTAGTATTCTTTAAGTTTATTGCTGTCTCTTTAATACTGTTGTAACTACCATGTTCTGCTTTCTGTTTATACTAACTTTTCCTCATCATCATCAAATCTATCTCTAAAATGTATGAAGGACTGCCTCTTCATAGAAATGAAAAGAGTTTTCTTGGGTTTCATTTTGAACAGATCTGAACTACAAATTTAAACTACTTGGCACAGCTTGGTTGTTCAGCAACTGTAGTTCACTTTCAATCATGGAAAAATAGAATTTTCAGTGGGAGAAGGGGAAAAATTCCTTGAATCTCTAATGCAAAATTTTTAGCAACCCATAACCACCACCAGAAAAAAAATTAATAGGTTGAAATGGTATGATGGGGATAGACAGTGAAAACAATTTTGGATGAGTTTAAATGGAAATTGTCATTGTCCCATTAAGAAATACCAGTTTGTCCATCTACTCTCTCTCCTATTCTTCCAGCTGATAGCCATGCTGCGTATTTTAATTTATTTATTTCATTAATAAATAGGGAGAAGGAAGATATTGTGTTGTATAGAACTAGAAAATTAAATTTGTATTTACTGTATTTCTCTTACCAAATCCCAGAAAAGAATTAGGTTTGTGAACCAACCCAAAATCTTTTCCTTTTAGTTACCAGGAAGTCATGGAACACAATTTGATAAAAATGGACTTGGCTTTCTTAATTGAAGTATGTGAATTTGTTTTAGAAGTGAAACATGAAAACTTTTGGAATTCACTCTCCATTCCAAATATAGCAGAGAGGACAATTCTCTCTGTATGCCATTGCAGATGAAAAGATAGATATGAATTATTCATTTATTTTCCAAGATTGGGAGGTTTTATGGACTTCTTACCTGCCCATAAAATGAGAACATTTTGCAATTTAAACTGGCAAGAAATAAATCAAATACACAAGATGCTGCATCAAACAATATTCAATCTTGGTGGATGAAAACAGGCCTCTTCATTTTTTCTATTTCTGAAATGCAGTTAAGAACACCTTTTCTTATATAGCCAACCAGTATGGAACTATACATGTATTTGCTATAGCTACAGTAGTAATTTCTCTCCCAATTGTTTTGAAAAGAGCTAGGAAGGTATGTTGTGTTCTGATTTGGAATTCTAGAACTACTAAAGGAATTAGGCTATGTAATAAAATGAAAGCTTGACAATGTCAGTTTAGACATAATTGTAAATATAAAATGTCGCCCTCCTCTTACATTCTTCTCTTTCCTTCCCTTTGAAGTTGGGAAGAGAAAGCACTTTAAAACAAATTTTCTCAGTTATGTGAAAAAAGAATTTTTTTCCTACTTTTGCATAAGCTGAAAAGATCTTATTTTTTCATAGTACTTCAGGTCCAGACATTGGCAATATTACATTTCAATGTGACCACAATGCTGAAAGGCCTACTTTGGTCTCCCTTTAAAAAGAAATCTTCCCCACCCATTTTTCTTCCATTTATATGCACACTGGGAAAATAGGCAGTAGCTTTATTGCACAGAAGGTTAGGTTTTCCATGAATTTTCAGATCAGCAGTAGTAAAGCTCCAATCTTCTACATGCTACATTAATCAGCAAAACTCTATGAAATTGAAAGAAAGAAGGCAGCTGGAAGCAGTGAAGGTGCTGGGCTTCTACCCAGTTTTGTTACTTAAATTTAATTATGTCTTTTTGTTTATTTAAATTTAATTATGACAGGTTCTAATTAGTTTCTTAAAAGAAGATCTTAGACATAATCTCCACTTTATTACATTTTTTCCAAATCCCACCCCCCAAAGGTTTATAGGATAATGTTTGGCAACTAAAGTTTATTTCAGATATCTGGGTACTTCAAGATGAAGATTTCATTCATTGTGCTTCTCAGACATATAGTCATCTTCTGTTTTTAACTCTTCTTTCTGCATTTTCCTCTATATTATCCCCCCTCCCCGTGTCAAAAATTAAATGTGAAGACAATGATTATAATTCTCCATTAGTCTTCTTGTTCTATGCCAAAATTTGAGTTAGAACTACTAGCATTTTTTAAGTTGCAGTACCCAGGATCCTAAATTACTCACAAGTTATTATCGCACTTAGCGAGAGCTAAACGTTATGAATCCTGTTAATAAAATGTGCAAGATGATTTTTTTTTTCTATGGAGCCTGATTTTCTTTGATATCTAGGAGCCTTTAAAAGGCTTAATTTTATTTGTTTGCGGTACAGATATTTACAGGGCTTTTTTTTTCAAGTAGTATATATTTCATATGCATATGCTCACATTCACATACAACTTTTTAATCAAAGGTATTTATTTTGAAGAAATTGTTCAAAAATGGTAACCTCCATAAAACATGCAAATCAAGAATATTTTTATAATTTGGTTGACAGACTTGAGGCATACAAAGACCTATGCATTTGGATTTAATCCTCTGGAAAGTCTGATCCATCTCTGAATCTAGGCTGCACAAATTTCATGAACATTCCCTAAGAACTAGAAAGTTGTTGTGAAAATAGAAAAAATGAAACCTAATATTTTTGGGTCTCTGGTATCTGCATGTAAATATATACTGACATGAATATCAATATATTAAAATAAAGATTATGTTCAAACTTGTTAAAATTCAAACGTGAATTGTACAATGAAGCCAAGTTGTCTTGTCAGTGTTTTCAGGCAAAGATTTGCACATAACTGATAATTTTGTTAAATTTGGGAATGTGAAGTAAAATATATAGATAACATTAGTAATACTCCAAATCTGTCTAATTTGTGATGAGAATAAAACATAGGAAGTCTCTGTGTCTCTTCTCTCATATAGCTACTATATTAATTCAGAAGGTACATGTATCAAACTCTCTTAGTCTTCCTGTCCTTAGATATTCATAAAGCATTTGGCAGAGTGAAAAATACATTTATTTAAAAGTTGTTACTGGAAATGGAATTCCTAGATTTAATCATCTATTTTCATTCAACACAAGCAGTAATTAGCATTAATAAAATCAGACTAGGAGTTTTCTCAAGAATCCAAGTTCGGTATAAAAATTGCATACAATTTAGTGGATCTGTCTGTAAATTGTTGGTGCATTTTTTATAATCTGCATGAAGAAATCATAATGTTAGAAGGGACTATTTATGTCACTGAACTAGTTTTCTGCTCATAGTATTTGTGATTGTTGGTCGTCTATCCTGTGAAAAAATCTATTGACAGGGAACGCAATTAACTCTTGGTAAATTATTCTACTATCAACATTACTTTTACTATTAAGAATTTTTTTTAGAGTGGGAGCTCTCACACCCAATTTTTATCACCCTAAAATATGGGGATTTTCCTTCTACTTTTTTAAAATCTTACTGATAAAATAATATAAAGTGATAAAAATATTAAAAATTACAAGATCCAGAACATACCTTGGTTTCGCCATAGTACATTTCTGTCTTTAATTTGATGAAGAGCATTTAAGTGTTCATTAGACACCACTTTCAAGCTAGCTTTGCAGCAGTTTAATTGTCATGCCCATATATATCAAATTTATTAATCAGAATAACAGGGGGTATTTTGAAAAATGTCTTGTTGAAATCAAAATGTATTATATTCTCAATATCCCCATCTATTAAGGCTGCATTCCCATCTATTAAGGTTAATCATGCAAAACCACTAGAAAAACTCATGCTGACTTCTGATGATGATTGCCTCATCTTTTTCAAAGCACATGCATATACTTAAAATTTTCCTAACTATTAATGTTAAATTGACTGTTCAATAGCTCTTGGATACATTAAAGTTCCTGGAACTTCCTTTCTCCTCCCAAAATATGTAAATGCTCACTGAAACTATCAGTTAATACCTGGGATGATGCTGATCTGATTTCAGGTTTAAATTTAGTCATAGAAGAGGTATCCTGAAAATGTTTTTATCATCTTCATGTTTCAGCCCCTCTCCTTTATCCATTTTATATTTATATTACTTATATTATTATTAGAGAAGATCGAATCAAAGCAAGAGTTAGTAGCTTTGCCCACATCTGTGTGTTTGTGTGTACAATCTGTTAGCATTTTACCCTTTTCACTGTTCAGTTAATATCCTGGCTGTTTTGTTTTGAACAAGAAACTATTTTTATAGTGTGAGTATCTCAGATCATTTGCACTAACTCTATAACTCTGTCAGTATCTTTCCTAAATGTGGTTTTCATGGCTTTCAGATCTTCATTAAGCTTTTTATGTAGGCACACTGGTTCCTTCTTCCTCATTGGAATTGGTATAGGTGCTTTTTCTGTGTATTTGAACAGATAAGTTACGAAGTTATGTGAGCCTTTATTAATACTTTGGCTAAAATTGTAATTATTTTGGCACTGCTTTAGATTAGTTTTTTTTTTAAGTTGTATTACAGTGTTAAAAGGGTTTTGACACTTTTAAAACTAGTAAGTTTAAGTTGCTTGAAGTGAAGGATAAGACATTTATTATTATGTTTTTGAGCATAAATTATCTACCTACAGGAACTGCTTTGCATCTACCTATGCTAGATCTACTACATTAAGTTGTATGAAGAAACCCATATGCTAAAAATAAAACCCTTTATCTCATTCCTACGTTATCCCTCTGTTATTTTCTGTTATTCAATTAACTTCTCTGTTTCTTTGTTCAATTCTTCTTGTTCCCCAAACCTCTCGGGCATTTTCAGACTGGCAAAGGAAGTTGGGGTGAACAGAGTAAGGACTCATTTTAAAAACTTGTACAAAACTCGCATTCTGTAGTTTCCTGAGCCTATGGCATCACCATCTGTCTGTTCTTTGACAGGCTGATCAAAGAATGTGATGTGTTTGGTAGTGTAATATAATATGTTTGAATACCAATGGAACGTTGTTTTATATTTAAAAACTGTTGAACTTTCTTGCATCACAACACTATAAATTTGAAACAGATAAGGTTGCAAGAAGTACTTATCCTGATGAGAATTCAAAGGGGAAAATAGTCTTTTTGTGCATTTTGTGTCAAAATTATCAGACAAATAGTAATTGAAAAGTTAGAATGCTTGGGGATATTTCATGACATCCTAGCAATTCAATTTACTGGTGGATAGAGGCATTTGCTTTTGGCAGAAAACACAGCTGCCAATTCACACTATGACATCACAACTGCAGAACCAAAGGCAACCCCTTAAGCTATTATTTGTGTCAGTTTTCAACATCCTTGTTTCTTAACCTATCCCCAACAATATCACTTAATCTGTTATTTCCCCAGAGTGGTGGCGGTGTCTCGATTCCAGCCATGAAGATGGTCAATCCAGCATCACGGCTAAAGCAAACCCAGCAAGGCAGCCCAGACAAAAGCAAACACATAAAGCAACGCATGGAATACATGCGCATCCAGGGACAACAGCAGGTAGTTTATTTGTAGGCCACTTTGCCATTATTCTGGGGGAGCATGGAGACAGGTTAGCAACTCTTCATTTTGGTAGTTTGCAGGGGTGGGGGGAGAGAGTTGTTCCCAGGAAAATAGTCCTGTCTCTGAGGTTTTGGATGGGTATGAAAAGAGGCACATTTGCATCCATTTTGAATGTAGATCCTTAATAGCCCTTTAGATTTGGAATGTGGATTTAAAATTGTATTGATCTTTATCCTATCTGAGGTAAAGTACACAATAACTTACAGACTGGAATTTCAAAATGAAGGGATACTTATTTATTTATTAACCGTGACAAAGGAAGTTGAGATTATTCCATTCTCTGCAGGTATATATACACCAAACACTAGAGTACATTCATTTTTACAGATCTACTGTGATCTCCCCCCTTTACCCAGGCTTTAGCTCCCTCAGTTATTAAGGGCCATTCGCATGCATCTTCCAGAAGAGTCACCCAGATTTCAGACATTAGCTTGAATTTATCCTTTCAGAATGCCTGGCACATTAGAATAACCCAAATGTAGAGATGTCTTAAGAAGTGCTATTGAAAAAGAAAACATTCTGCAAGAGTACTAAAAAAAAGTCAGTTCACAGTAACTCTGCAATACTTTTTGAAGGCAAAAAGCAGAAAAAAGTTAGAGCAATTAAAACAGATGCATTACAATTGCTTGGGGAAAAACAATCAAAATCAAGCAAAAATATTGAGTAGGGATAAATTTAAAATAAATCCTCCAAATAATTAAAAAGAACATCAAATAGAAGTTAACATCTCTTCTTTTTTAATGTAAATATATGTTTACTACCTATACTTTTGAATACAATTATTTTATAATTCATTTTGCTGAATTAATAATAAGACTTTTGGGAGGCAATATAAAAATGGATGAGTTGGTCCCTGAAAGTTGCAAGTTGTGACAATCTTTTTTTAAAGAGATCAATAAAAATCCCCATGGGCCCTAAGCATATTGTGCCGGCCATTAATATTTCATGGATGCTGCAGTTTCTATGCAGGTGATATTTTTCCCCATTGACTTGGAGGTAAAACTTTAATACTTAGCTTAGTTATTTATTTTCATCTGGATTGGTTCCCTTGAGCACGAATTGATATTTATTTTATTTTAATGATCCTGTCCAATCAAAACAGCTTTATCGGGATAACATAATAACATCTAAATTTAAAATGTGTAAAAATAAATAATGATCCATTTGTTATTTCCAATGGAGAACATAAGCAGGGCTTTTTCCCATAGACATATGCACCATTTATTTAATTAATTTGAAGGAACTTAAAATAAAATTCAAAATCCCCTTTATCCATTTAAATTTTTATAGTTAAACCTGTTAATAAAGAAGGGTTTGTTTGTTTTTTGTGCAGATTAATTTTAACACCCCCCTGTTTTTTTTCCCTTTAAACATACCCCACAAGGTCATAAGAGCACTCACTAGTTGGTTTGGTTGCTCTGCTGCTCTGAAGATCTCTTTAGCATTTAAATAACTGTATTTCAAATGTGTCTAAGCGGGTAGAGCAGGGTTGTATTGGATGTCCGTAAAGGGTCTGCTGAGGCTGTATCTTTCTTCCTCAGCCTCCTTTCAATGCCTCCTGGTCCTGCAGACTTCCTCATGAGAAGCTGCCTTTCAAAATACAATCATTGATCTCTTCATCTTTTCTTCATATTCAAAAAGTTTTATTGGTTTTACAATTTTCTCGGGAAAAGGGTACATAGGATATATACGAAATATTTTGAAAGGCATCCATATCA
>JAPKID020007323.1:0-10309 GCA_026931265.2 Tropidonophis doriae | reverse complement strand
ACCCAAGGTTCTCATCTAGTACTCCAAATTTAATCTATTTCTTTTTCAAACATGTCCTTAAAGCCTGACCACCTATTGGCAACCATTGTTTATTCCCAACATGCCTATATAGATTTTTCAATAATAATCTAAAACAATCTTACATTTCATGAATAGTTATTAACTATTTAATAATCCTTCAATAATATTCTATAATCATCTAACTAATTAGCTAATTGTTAATCATCAAAGTATAACAGTTTTCATTATCAACCAGTATTAAATATAATTTCTCCAAACCTCTTGATATGACTCATAATTCATTAGTAATATCTAATACAGTCTTAAATTTGTTTATATCTAACCTTTGTTCTTCATACGCTGCCCCCTCTATCACATAATACAATAATCAATAAAGCTGTCACCTAGAAGCTCTCATCTCAGTATCTCATCACCAATTCTTTCATCTTGCTAATCCTTCTCAGGCAAAGTACAAATGCTATGAAATGTGAGGAGGGGGGAGCACCTTTTTCCTTTGCTACAATAATGGGCAATCCATGTTCTTTCCATAGAAGATTGTAGAATAAATGATTAAATGGCCTCTAGAGAAGTTGTGATTTGAAGCATAGAAAGATTAGGTTCACCGAGAGCCTTTTTATTGTAGAAGTTTTGAGTCAGCCTTGTTTGACTGTATCAGAGCTATGCTGTGATGGAGTGAAAGGATGTTAAAAAATGTGTTAAAAAATGAAGATGGTGACCACAAGTGTGATCAGTGTTGCCACCAATAACTTTTTTTCATGCTGTTGCAGATGCTTTGGTGCTTGAGGTAGAAAATCCAAATACTGTAAAAATATAAGAATAAAATAAATAATAGACCATTTTCTATTTTTAACTATGTTCTGCTACAAGAAATGAGCTGGATCTGAAAGACAAAAATCAGTGTTGACTGTTAGTGGCTATTCTATGACAATATGTATGTGTGTGAGAGTGTAGGAAGGTAGGTAGATACACACTACCCACATACTGTATATATTGTAGTTTCTGTCCAGCATTATCAAAGTATGTTCATAAAACCATCTCAGACATAGAATTTACTGTTAATTTACTGAATGAATGAATGACTAAAGAATGAATGAATGAAGGCAAGGGACAGGAGAAACCAGGATCCAATCCCTTCCTCTTCATTTGATGGATAAAAGGGTTCAAAAATGAAACCCAACTGGGGTCCTGCTTTTTGAACATCACAAGCACCTTCTCACCCTTACTCCTTAAAAAACTAGATTAAAATATTTTGGTAACCATCACCTTAGCACTACAGGAAGGAATCCTGCTTTCTGTCAAAAAGACCTCCAGCTGCTCCTGCAATAATGGAGAGGCAGGATGGCAGGTGTCTGCTACATGCATTCTACATAGTTGGAACACAACAACTCTAACTATGGTTGTAGATGGTAATTTAGAGCCTCTGCTTTTCTGTGGCCTCCTTGATCTTTGGAAGAAAAAGAGGCCAGTTCTATGCACTGTAAAACTGCCCAAAGCCAGCTAGTTAGTAGAGGAATTGAGATCCAAATTTCTGATAAATGTTGCTTATGTAGGGAGGGAAAATCAAGTGCAGATTGTCCAGGGTTTATGAAACATCGTGAAGTGGAGTCTTGCCTAAATTCCTTTTCACAATTAAATTTCAGGGCTACTGAATTTGCTTGCATCCGTGAACTGGGTGACATGATGTAGTAGTAGAAGCAAAGGCAGTAGAAAGATTAGAGCATCCATAAGCATGATGATGATGATGGTGGTGGTAGTGGAGGAGAAATAGTAGAAGAAGAAGAAAAAAAGAAAAGAAAAAGAAGGAAGAGGAAGAAGTCATATTTTCTCCAGTTTTGGATAAATTGGCAGCCTGCCTGCCTCAGCCCTTAAAATGAACCAGCCTCCTGGGTCACTAGCTAATCTGGGAACAGCACAAAGTGTGATTGTGCTAAGAAGTGTCCTCACTTATTCTCCCATCACTGTGGAAATCAATGAGTGGTATGCTTCTTAGACTAAACCAGCATTTCTTTGTGTAACATGTTCTCATTTTTCATTCAAGAGTAGCAGGACTTTAATAAGGGGCATGACTATCAAGAGATGACTGGTCTCTTTAGAAAACCGCTGATGCTATTGAATGAGGAACTTTCTTGGGGTTAGGGAACAGGGTCCATAATAAGAGGGAATGCTCTATGGACTTAACACATTTATTCAAATAATGGCACTCTCCGAACTTGGTTGGGTTTTTGTTTTGAAGATGTTTCATTACCCAAATTAGGTAACATCATCAATGCTAGCGATCTAGCACTGATGATGTTGCCTAATTCAGGTAATGAAATGTCTTCAAAGAAAAAAACCAAGCTCAGAGAGCACTAAGGATCCCTCATTCCAACCCTGAGCTACAAATAGCCTCCTTCATTCAAATAAACGAGGCTTTATTCACTTCAGGGAAATCTTGCTCTGATGTTACTGTTGATAAGATTGCAGGTATGGGATACAATCCTGCAACTGGAAAATGAGTGACGTTGTTCTCTGTGCACTGTGGGAGAATCCAATCTCACCCGAAGGTCTGGGTCCATGTTGAGGTTACTTGAAGATGACCAAGTCAGCGCAAGCAAACAGGTCATTAAAATCTTCTTACAATCTATATCTTCATTGATAATCTGAGACAGTCAAGCCTAGGAAGCTTGGCTAAAGACTGTAAAATAACTCAGTCACCGGGCGGACAAACTGAACTTGAATCATGCTTGGATTTGCCCACAGTTTGCTGAGAACTACCATTCAGGTAAGACAACAGTCCTTCTATTTTGTAAAGGGACAACCTTTGTCAGTAGGAGCAGGAGAATTTTGCTATTTTTGCCAACATTATTGTAAAAAATTAGGGGGCC
The DNA here is from genome assembly GCA_026931265.2 of Tropidonophis doriae. Taxonomy (NCBI): domain Eukaryota; kingdom Metazoa; phylum Chordata; class Lepidosauria; order Squamata; family Natricidae; genus Tropidonophis; species Tropidonophis doriae. Next base: position 7,424 of record JAPKID020007323.1, on the reverse strand, counting down.
ATTTAGGCTGAAGAATGCTCCTTCTCCCTCCTGCCCAGCGATGTCTTTCTCAATCCTGGGTTGCCAGGTCACTGATCATGAAAGCATTAATTTGGAAAGAGAAATGGGAACTACGTGTCAGTTTGAACTTCATTCTGATCAATATGATCCACTTACAATGGAAGTTGAGGTAGATTTCTTAGATCCCCAGTTGTTTCCTGAACAACTTTGTTTGTTTGTTTGTTTGTTTGTTTGTTTATTTATTTATTTATTTATTTATTAGATTTTTATACCGCCCTACTCCCAAAGGAGTCAGGGCAGTGTAAAGCCAAAATAAAATAGATATATAAAAGTTAAAAACAATTTAAAAACGTATTAAATCATTTGGCCCCTAATAAGATTAAAAACCAACAAACCCCAATTAAAATTAATAAAATTCATATTTACGCCAGCCCGGCTTGTTGAAAAAGAAAAGTTTTGAGAGCACGGCGGAAGGTGCGTAGGCCAGGGATAATTCGTAACTCCGGGGGCAATTCGTTCCAGAGGACAGGTGCTCCCACGGAGAAGGCTCTCCCCCTGGTTGTCGCCAGTCGACATTGTTTAGCTGACGGCACCATGAGGAGTCCCTCTCTATGGGAGCGTACTGGCTGGTGGGAGGCTCTCGGTGACAGAAGGCGATCTCGTAGGTACCCAGGTCCTAAGCCATTTTAGCCTTGACTACCTACTATATTCCAGGCAGGAGGCTGATGTATTGCTAGTTACTCCTCCTCAATTGAAATCAGAATTCCAATTGCCTGTATCTACTTCAGGGATCTAGCATTTGTGATGGGTGCGCGCATATCACTATATTCTGTTTACGGGGGAGTATGGCAGAGTTGAATGGCCATGTTGACTGTATGCTTTTCCTGATCTTTACCCTACTGCCAATGACTTCCTGTCAGCATTGTTTCGCCCACAACTTGTGCTTAATCTGTGCTTAAAACTATTTTTAAGGAATAGTGCCTGCAGCATATGGCATATGGAATCTTTCTTCCAAGTCAACTCTGGTACAGTGAAGCTATAAATTCTGGGTTTTTTTTGCTTTTTTGTTTTTCTGGCTAGTTTCAAATTTTGCTTCTTGATAGTTCTGACCACTTTCATAATAATCCTTGATCTGACCGTAGGGGAAATCCTTGTTTTCATTATTTCTCATTTAGGCTACTTGTTTCTCTTTCAAGAAGTTGCCTTGAAAATTGTTGTGAAATTTCAATCTGCCAAACACAATATGCCTCATCAGCCAAGAGGATGGGTTGCTGGGTCATGATGTTGGCTCTGAAACATCTTCAGAGTTGGCTCGTCCCTGCCTGCGTTGGAATTATGCAGCAAAATATTCTGATTAAGTATACCCTGAAAAATTCTAGAGAGTGACTCTCCTCAATCTCTTCCTCTTCCCAAATCCAGTTCCAGCCTGTGCTGTATTTTATCTCCCCTCCTCCCAGTGTGATCCTTTCTTCCTGGGAATCTGCCATTTTATTGCAGTCTTTCACATCGCCTCCCCCTTTGCAGATACTTTCCATAACACTATTTTTAATTTCACGATGCTTTTTTTTTTCAGGTTTCCCTGTACGGAGCTACTTTAAGAGTCTCATTAACTTGAATAAGTGGACTTCTTGAAGCTGCGGAAGTCTGAAAAATGTCAGGCTAATTTAATGTGTAGCAGATTGATACTCTGCTTGCACAAGATCCAAAGTAGTTATCTCCCTCCGCCCTTACCCCAAATCAAAGTGTACACAGCTCTAATAAATTATAATCTGTATGTCTACATTATGCATACATTTGGGAGGGAGGGACAAGAGTTTATACATACTATTAATAGCAGGATTTATTTTTCCCTAGTAGCATATCTGGGCTGCAAAACTCCATATATTTAAATAATATGATTCTTTGAATAGAGGCCTCAAGTTTCTGGGGATAAAAACACATACTAATATACTGTATAACTCTAAGGAATTTGTACTTCCTTTGATAGGTCGATTCATTTTTAATACTGACTTGATTAATTTTCATTGACTTATTCATTCTCTGCACCTTTATTATTGGACCAGGATTCTTTTGTTTTTTAATGCCAAATTAAAGCAGTGACAGGTTCAGTATGAAGGATTTTAAGGCCCTGTTGCCAAGGGTTTAATTATATTTTTCTTTTATACAAAATTATATTTTGTTCTCTGTTTGCGCATTCAAAAAAGACAGACTTTGCTGCATATCAACTCTGCAATTTCCCTCAGCTGAGGAAAGATGCTGTCTGAGGTGATGAAAAAGTCTCCTTTTTTTCAGCAATCAGGAAATGTCAGCTATGAGACAAACCTGGACATACGTTTGATTAAAGAAAACCTCATGACCTCTCTCAGATAATATTGATTACTAGTATGTGAAGAAATTGCAGGAGTTTCTCATTACTGTTACCAGATATACTGCATAAACTAAGGTTAACATATATTGCATGGTAATTCAGTGTTCAGAGTTTTTTTGTTTCTGTGCTGTATTCTAGTAGCTAACTAGATTTTTGTAGCTCAGATTTTGTAATGCACAATTTTAATGAATTTCTTAACAAATATGAAAATGAAGCAAAAAAAAAGAGCAAAACCTGCAAATGCCATTTAACCAGCTCAAAGTAAAGTCTCGCTTTCTCTCAAACTCTGAATATTACAAAATACAAGATAACATAGATACAAAAGAAATAAACACAGGAAAGGAGATTAAAAAGAAAGACATAAACAATGACGTTTATCTAATTTTCTACAATATATTAGGCCACACAAAATCATATTTTCTTATTTTTCCCTTGTTGCTACAGAGCCAATTCAAAAGCTGAGAGTTGACCAATTTTATTAAATTACCCTTTAGACTCTGGGGAACAAATATCATTGAAGTAGTACATAATCATATTTTTTCCACGGGAGCATTATTCAAGTGCAATATAGCCAATGCTTCTCATACATAGATAAATTTCAAAGTTCTGAATATAATTTGCCAATATATATTAAAAGGTTTTATTTCATCCCGAACACCTGCTCCACCAAAGTGTTAATGTCAAATGAGAAAGGCCAAATCATGCATATTAAAGTGCCTTCAAATTTGCATTACATTTCCAATGGAAGAAGGATGGTGACTAACACTAAACCTAATACCCCCCCCCCCATCCACAATTTGTACTGAATTGGTTTAGCCTTTAACTCATAAGGAATATATTTGGTATTCATGAAAAATGGGACCATTGCTTTTGTAAGGCAGGACACTCCAATTTGTGTCCTGAAATTTAAAAACATTTGAATTTCTTGTATGCTATCCAATATTTTTTTTAAATTTAACTCAAATCTAATAGCCTTATTGTAATGCCGTACTGAGAAAAGAGTCAGAAGTGAAGAGGTAAATCACAGAGGTTGGTTTAAAGCTTGCTCTGTAATGAAAGTGGTGACCAAACCAGCAGGGCAGAAATTAAACTGAGAACAATAAGAAACAAATGAAGAGCAGTATGCTTGTGAACAGATCACAGATTTGCAAAGATATAGAAAATTCTTTTTAATACACTCAGAAAGATAAAATCCACTCAACACAGCCCAGTCATTACCGTTCATGCTTTATACTTGCGAGACCACCTACCGTCCAGTATGATCCCACAGTCATACCTCCTCAGGGTGCTGTCAGCCAGACAGGGTCAGCTGGCACCCCCCCAGGAGGAGAGCCTTCTCTGTGGGAGTGCCTTCCCTCTGGAATGAGCTGCCCCCAGAGCTTTGCATAATTCCTGACCTCCAGTCCTTCTGGTGCACCCTAAAAAGTTGACTTTTTCAGCAAGCCGGTCTGGCCTGAATAAAATAAATGATTAACTTTAATTGTTAATTTTAATTAAATTTTTAAATTTCATTGTAAATGTCAATTGGGGTTTTTGGATATTCTATTTAATCTCCTTTTTAACTTTTGTAATAGGTATTTTATGTTGTACGCAGCCCTGAGTCCTTTGGGAAAAGGATAGCATATAAATCCATAAGATAAGATAAGATACCAGCGATGGCTAACCTTTTTGTCATCGCATGGCAAAAGTGCAAGCGTGCCCACATGCTTGCACCCATAATGCAATCTATGCATGACAACCCTCTCATGCACGCCACCGTGCATGTTCATGTCCGCCCGCACTTTCCCTTGCCCATTTTTTGCTTCCAGGTTGGTGCAGGAGGCTTCCCAAAACAGGGGGTCCCTCATGCACCTCAGTTTGAGCGGAAGGTCTCCTGCACCAACCTAGAAGTCAAAACAGGGTACAAGGGTACCACACAAGCCCCCAAAATGCAATGTGAGCACCCCCACAAATGCATCCCACTCCCATGCATGCGTGGCACATCTGAAGACCAGCTGGCTGGCGGGAGGCACATGCACATGTGTGGTGAAGCTGGGCTGGGGCGATGGCTGGCGTGCCCACAGAGAGGGCTCTGTGTGCCACCTGCAGCACACGTGCCATAGGTTCGCCATCATGGCTTTATGCTTTGAAATGTAGATTAAGCATTGGAAAACTAAAATGAAATACCAGATAGTCCTTGACTTACAACCAGAGGTGGGCTGCTGCTGGTTCGGACCGGTTCGGGTGAATCAGTAGTTCCAACCACCGGCTGGGCCTGCCCACCCACCATAGCTCTAGGCTGTCCTATTTATCTCACTCTCTGCCTTTGTTCCCCACCGACAAAGCCCAGCTGATTGCCGTTGCACATCTACTCTACTCACCGTGGCTGCCAAGAAGATTTGCTGTGTGTTTGAAGCTGCATGAAAGTGAGACAGGCATGTGTGTGAGTGAAGAAAGTCTGTCCGTGCGCAAACTCACATTTCTGGCGAACTGGTTGTTAACATATGTGCAGCCCACCTGTCTTTACAACAGTTCATTTAGTGACCGTTTGAAGTTACAATGGCATTGGAAAAGGAGATATATGACCATTTTTCTTTCAGAATGGTCACTATGACCATTACAGCATCCCCAAGGTCATGGGATTTACATTTGGGTGCTTCATAACTGACTCGCATTTATTTATTTATTTTTTTTTAAGAAAAAAAGTTTTATTGGTTTTTACAAGTTTTTTGTAGGGAAAGGGGTAAAAAAGGGTACAATGAGATATTTTAAGGGCATCCAGAACGAAGGTGTTGACCACCTCCGGAGGTTCACATAAGTGTAAAATTTACATTCATATATTAATATCGGTGTAAAGTTCTCCTTATACAATTCATACATTTATGACCACTGCAGTGTCCTCGGGTCATGTAATCACCTTCTGTGACTTTTTTTACAAGGAAAGTCAATGGGAAAGCCAGATTCACTTAACAACGGTGTTACTAATTGAACAGCTGCCGTGATTCACTTAACAAATGTGGCAAGGAATGTTGTAAAATGGGTAACATTAACCTAACAAATTTCTCACTGAGCAACATAAATGTTGTGCTCCGTTGTGGTCATAAGTCGAGAACTACCTGTATAGGATGGATGGAATGAGCTGTTGGACAGGATGGGCTAGCTTTAACCCAAAGGGGAGCTCAGCATTCCATTTGGTTGAAGGAAAGATAGCAAATCAATCCTGCATCTTCCATCTGTACATCTCTAAGCTGTTTCTGTATTCAATGTTATTAAAATAAATCACTCTCTATCACAGGGTCCCCATCCATAGAAAATACTCATTTTCTCAGACCGTTTCCGCCTTCTGGAGGCGACGGACGGGTTTTCTTGACTCATCCACCGCTCGTTTTCTCTAGCGGCCCTTTTGGGGGCTCGGGGCTCTTGTAGGGAGCCCCAACTGTAAGAGCAGCTCGTGGTGGTCTCCCCCAGTCATTCATCTCTACCAGTTCGCCTCCACTGTTAGGGAGCTGGTTGTTCGTCCTGAGTAATGGAACTCATTTCTCTTCCATCCCCAGCCCTTCCTCACGGGCATTTGGGAGAGATACTCTTCACCTTGGCCTTTTGGACTCAAGGGACAGTTAGCCGCCAGCCAATTGGAGGAAGGGAAAGGAGAAAGACAGAGGCACGGAGGGAGAAAGTGTTTTGTGTCCAATTTCCAGTTGCCTTGGACGCAAGCTAGAAAAATCTAATAAATCCTTTGCACTCCCCCCATCCCAAAATGTTGGGGAAGATTTCTTTCTGCTGAGAGGGCCTATTTCCTCTCTTCAGGAGGAGAACAGTCCTAGACCCTCTGCAGGACCTAGTGAGAGATGGAAATGACAGAAGTGACAGATGGGAGCAATGATAGGGTTGAAAACTGTCATAGAAATACTTTTTAGTCACATTTCATTTCAAAAGAGGCAATTTTTCAAAAATGAGGAAATTAGCAGAAAGGAAGTAAGACACATTATGTCAACACAATATGAACTATGCAAATCAGGGAAGTCTAGCATATTCAATAAGCAATGTGAAAAAACTATTAGACATGTGGAAACACTCAAAGATCATTTCAGAAATTTGGTGAAATGCAGATAACAAAACCAGAGTATATGTATGAAAAAACAGAAAGGCAAATAGGCAATAAGGATTTATTTAAAAATGATTTTAAGAACTTGTTCACCTATTCATTAATCTTAATGACTTCATCATTTCATTAAATAACTTAGAGACAGAAACAGTCTAATTTGGACTGTTGGATATCAATGGCTTACTAAAGTTGGGTGGGAGGAGATAATAGTATTTTATTTATTATAGAAAATCTAGGATAGATATTTGTGGGAGAATGAGAATCATACTAAACTAAATCCTGGCCCGGATCAGCAGAAAGCATAGGTTAAACCAGAATGCTTTTTATACCACATACGTAACAAAAATGAAGCAAACCATACATATATGAATTATTAAGACAAATATTAGTGACAAAGGTAAAAATAACTTTATTAATATATATAAAATCAAGCGAATAATAGCATCTATATCTGAGTTCACATTTCAATCAAATGTGAAATTGCTAATTTTCTAATTATTATCTTTTATAGGTTTTAAGATTTAACTTGTCGCTTGCTTTCTGTCTTCATTTTTTAAAATATTTTTCCCAAAGTGTTACAAGAAAATTGAGAAATAGCATAAAATTGGGAACATCGTTCATTTATGACTTTGCAGTTAATAATACATTGTACAACCATACCTGGAATATTATGCGCAGATCTGTTTAAATTTACATAGTATCAGTTGCTAAAAATTCTAATTTCAGACTTTCACGTTAATGATCATGATAGAAACAGAATATTACTCTGTTCTGAATGAATACCAACCTTACTAAAGTTGGTGGGAGGAGATAATAATATTTTATTCATTATAGAAAATCTAGGATAGATATTTGTGCGAGAATGAGAACCTGAGGCTGGAATCATGAATCATACTGTTGAGTCCTCGGACTTACGACCGGCTGAACTCTTTTTCAAACCCAACTGCCGGCCGCGTCTGATTGGCTAAGACG
>JAPKID020007322.1:0-10310 GCA_026931265.2 Tropidonophis doriae | reverse complement strand
GATCTAGTAAAATGTTGGAATTTTTCTGAACACTGTTGGTGGGGGTGTCCCCCCCACTTCCTGCAAACGCTCTCTTCACTCCTACTAATGGCTTTTGCAAGGTAACAAGTGTACCAAACTCATGCCTAAGAAAATCCAAAGCACCTTTTTCTTAATGTGCTTATGTACATACCGTATTTTTCGGAGTATAAGACGCACCTCCCTCCCAAAAGAGGCTAAAAATTTGGCTGCATATTATACACTGAATGAAGTTTCACCCCCCCACCCAAGATAAAAAAAAACATGAGGCATGGAGGCAGCGATGGTCTGTGCCAATCCCTGCAGCCTGGAACAGCTGATTGGGAGTATTCTGGCAGTCTAATCCACCCATCAGGCTGCAATAAGTGCTGAAGCTGACCTGGCTGGTCAGTTGAATTCAGCAGCAATCGCATTCAGAAAGCACACACAAGTAACTGATTCAGCAGGATTCAAAATAGCAATAATATGCAATAAATACTAAAAGAAGGTTTGCAAGATAGCAGTAAATACAAGCAAAGCACAAGCAGTTTCACTTTTAGTTCTCAGCTAAGCCAGGCTCCCTCTGGTCTCCTTGTTGCTCACATAGCAAATACTGTTTCATGACATGATGTTTCAGAGTCCAAATAGCCCTCATTGGCTGACTTAGTTCCTAGGCCTATTCACTGACTGATCTTGTTACCAAGTCAGGAAGCTACCCAGCTGAATACCGTGGATACAGAATACCGTGGATACTGAATACCGTGAATACCGTAGGCAGGGGCAGAATTTTTCTTCTTATTTTCCTCCCCAAAACTGAGGTGCGCCTTATACTCTGGAGCTTCTTATACTCCGAAAAATACAGTATTTAAAACTAAAAGGGTGGCAATAGAAATGGAAATAATGGCAACATTTTCTATTTGCATGTCATATTGAGAGATATTTTTAGCTGGCACAAAGCAGTGCCACAATAGTTAAAATTTTCATGACATGAAGCATTAAATTTTTTTTGCCTACCTGACATAACTAATGAAAAATATGCATTCTTATCTGCTTACATAACAAATATGAAAATGATTATGTTTTTCATTCAAAAGCACATTCGAGTGCTAAACAGGATTTGGCAACATAATCCAAATAATTATAAATGGTTTTTGCTATGCCATTGTTTTACAGAAGAAGATGACAAAGGTTTTCATAATACCTCAGAATCAGAGGTAGATTGCTCCTGATTCAGTCTGGTTTGGCTGAACCGGTAGTGGTATTTTGGCCTGGGTTGCAGAAGCGGCAGTGGCCAAGGCTGGCCATGCCCCCAAAACGGTTCCCTGGTCACTGCTACCATTGCCGGCATGTTGTTTAGTAGTGCGGGTGCAGTTCACTGTAAATTGTTCTGTGCATGCGCGAAGAACAATTTGGATTGAATTGCACACACAGATACGTGAGGTGAACCGGTAGTAAAACCAGGAGCCACCCACCTCTGCTCAGAATCCTTTGGATACCATAAACAAATTCATATCAACAATACTGTGCATTTTTCAAATTTAGTTAGCATTACGAACCTTTAAGTTGATGATCAGTTCTTTTCTCCCAGCAGATATTTTTTCAAGATAAAATAGACAAGGTCAGTACATGCAAATCAGAAAATGTTTACAAAGAAAGGGTCAAGTACAGCAACCACGTAAAACTAACATTTCTAGGCAGATTCATCAAATATACTTAAATGTCTTTTAAACTTTTGTATTGAAAAAGCAAACATCTGTTCAACACGTTTTATGTAAATAAAGCCTATTTCATGGGACATTGTAGGATCACAAAATGCTACAGTACTTGCGAACTTCCCTTCATATGATTTATGCTATGTTATTTGTATTCATGAATTCAGGTTTTCACTCAGAAATTCAAGTCTTCATAAATAATAAAAACAAATCAACAAACAAAAAACTGAAAAAAGCAGGTTTCATGACATAAATTTTACACAATAAAATTAGATGGATGGATTCCTACTCAGCTCACCACACTGAAAAGAATTAAGATGCTTTCAAATAGCTACTTCCAAGCTTGAATTGCACATGTCAATGTGGTTCCTTTAAAGTAGGATTGTGGAAGTGCTATTCTTGTACATTGAAAGACAGAACCACATTCCAGTATATAACCATTGCAAACACTGACTTACTTACATTAAATTTAACGGGATTATTATCAATGTATTACATTTTTTTTCTTTCCCATTTGCTCATATTGAAAATGATACTTTGATTATAATTCTTGAAACAGGACTGAAGCTGTACATAGGATTTTGGAGGAAGAGCACGTTTCTATGGCCTCTGACCGTGCCCCCTTGTTCTTAACACACATTGTATAATGGTTTGGGTTTTTTGCAATCTACAGGCAGCTTAATTCCTAAAATTTCAGTGGGATTAATCCACAAATTAATAATTGTCACTATAGCAATCCAGTTTCCAGGAGGTGCTTTGAAGTGCATGCAAATGCAAATCTAGAACCCAAATGCAACAGTTTTAAGCCAGACAGTATTGCAGGCAATTGCTCCTGAGTTCATCAAACAACTTGAAGAGAGTGAAGCACTGCACAACTCTGTTTAACTATACATACATACATACATACATACATACATACATACATACATACATACATAAAGTGTGTGAAAAATGTTCCACTGGCCCGTTTTCTGGTTTGCTCGTTGGGCTGTTTTTCACTCTCCAGAGGCTTCAGGAAAGCCCCCTGAAGCCTCTGGAGGGTGAAAAATGGCCCAACATGCAAACCAAAAGTTAAAGAACTGACTTCCGGGTTGCCCATTGGGCCATTTTTTTCTCCCTCTGGAGGCTTCAGGAGGCTTCCCGGAAGCCTCCGGCAGCGAAAAATAGCCCAGCGTGCAAACCAGCCCAAAAATAGCCCAGCGTTCAGTCCATTCCTGAACATCCGTTTTGCACGTTACTGTATTTATCACCCTCCGGAGGGCGAAAAATGGCTGAAAAACAAGGCTGAAATCAGCTGGCCAGCATGCACATGCACGCTGGAGCTTACAGGGCAACATCCCACGTGCCCACAGTAATGGCTTCACATGCCACTTGTGGCACGCCTGCCATAGGTTTACCATCATGGATCTATAGTGTTAAAAGTCACATGTATAAGTTAGACAGCTATATAAATTTCTTAAATAAATATATAATAAAAGAAGTGTGGTTAGGGTGCCAGCCTGAAGCAGAGTTGAAAGTAAAGTAAAGTAAAGTAAAGTAAAGTAAAGTAAAGTAAAATAAAGTAAACCAAACCAAACCAAACCAAACCAAACCAAACCAAACCAAACCAAACCAAACTAAACTCTTTTTCTGAAAAGCTAATGTGGGGGCTTCTTGTCTAACTAAGGAAATAGAGTTTGACAACTGGGAGGAAGGAGAGATCTTGTACTGTTTGCTTAGATCACTTTCACTTGATAACATCCATCAATGAAGCAGGTCAAGGACATGAAATTGATCAAATACCAGGATGACTCTGAATATTCCCCCATGAAATAGGCATTCTGACTGTTTTAAAACTCTTCGTTTTGCTAAGCTATTGAGTGCCTTTTCCCCCTCTCCCAATATTGTCTTTTCTGCATGCCTATTTTACCCCCCACCCCACCCCGAATGAGGGCATATCATATACATTGGGATTATTATTATTTTTTAAAGGCTTAAGAAATGTCTTCATTTTTGTTCTTTGCTTTTACAATGTACTAAATGTCTTTTTGGCTTTCACTGCAAGGTGTCCAAATCTGATGTAACATGAGACACAGATTCAAAAGAACTGCTTTATTTAAATACACAACTAGGATTAAAGAACTGAGGATAAGGTAAGAAATTGTGGAAGTGTTACCTTTACCAGATCTGAAATATGAAAATGAAGTGCCACTACTTATCGTCAATTAACACTAAATCATACCCAGATTCCTAACACTTGCAATCTTTCCAAAAAGAGAGTTTCACTGTCTCTTAAAAAAAACTTATTACCTTACTTATAAGAGCCAGACCAAAGGCTTCTGTTAAAGTTTCATAATTAAAATGAGTGTTGTACGGAAGGATTCCCCTACGCTTTAAATTTGCTTTTGGAATTTTTTTCAAAGGACGACAGAATTTGATGGATAGAATGTGATATTTTTACATTAATTGGCCAAGAAGTAGATGTGAATGTCCTGTCATTCATGATACCACCATCCTTGCACTAGCCTGCAATCAGCTTGGCTCTTCATGCTTCGATAAAATCTGTAAGAATTTAATCATGAAGTGATTTTTCCCATGGGCTTTTTAAAGGAAAGCGTGAATAGCCAAGGAGACCCAGGGAAGAAGGAAAAGCTGTATAACAGAAAACAATCAGCAGTGGTGCCTTCTGCCTTTTCCAACAATAATGAAAGCTTATTATAATGAAATTACCAAAAGAAATTAGAAATTCCCCAAAGGACAACAAAAGCCCACACGAGAAACTGCAAAGCAAATTTTCACACAGCATTAATTAAAATAGACAAACATTGACCTCCAAGATTTCTATTTGTACCTGTGGTGCCTAATTCCCCATATTTTTATTGTACTTACATAGTATTTTAAGCCAACTTCATTTTAAGCTTCTATTGTTGTTGGAATCCAAACCATATCCTTAGCTTATTGTACAATATATTCTGTGAATTTATAAAATTGGTAGAGAAAATCATGATGCACTTAAGCAATGGGTGAATCAATACTAATGACAACAAATTACTTTGTATAACCAATATTCAAAATTTGAACACTCAATTTTTAGTGCTTCCTAAGAACTGTGAATGAGGGCTCTGCTAAACATGGGAAGTAAAAGTTGTGGTTACAACTTTTATTTATTTATTTAGGGAATTTATATTGCCGCGTATTCACACATGACGACTCAAGATGGCTTACAGAATTGTGAGGTTGTAATGTTTTTATTTTATTCTACTGCACTAAAACGGGTTGGAAATCAACGCTTTTCTTTTTCTCTTCTCTTTTACCTGACACTTTTTCCTTTTCGCTCATCCATTTTCCACTATTTTTATTTGTATTTTATGCTTTGATAAGTTTAATAAAACTACAATTTTAAACAAACATTGGAAATACATGTTTTTACATAGCACGTCTCCATTCAAAGCATTAAAGCAGCTGTGTCTTTTGCATAGTTCATGCAGTTCTTTCCAAATCTGTTTGATACAGTACAAATGCAAGTAGATAAATAGGTGCCACTTCAGTGGGAAGGTAACAGCACTCTATGATTTATTTATTTATTTAATTAATTAAATTTATAGACTGCCCCACTCTCCCCAAAGGGACTTGGGGCGGTGCATAGGGAATTAAGAAATAGAAAATACAATACATCAATAAATAATTCTAAAAATAAATTAAACCCACTACCCTGTACTTAAAATCTTAAAACCCTTAAAATCCTAAAAACATTACCCTAGCAATCCAAATTTAAAACAGTTTATAACATTCAGGCAGTAGCTTGTAGTATGGGTTAGGCCAAGATGGCCACATGGTGTCACATCAGGGTTAGGCCATTATGGCCACATGGTGTCACATCAGGGTTAGGCCATGATGGCCACATGACTGCGGTAATGTCTTCAGACAGCGCTGGCTCAATGGCCTTGAAATGAAATGAGCACCATCCCCTATAGCCAACAATGACTAGCAGAGTAAAATCCACAGGGACTCCTTTATCTTTTATCTTAATCACAAATTCCTATTTAGTTTGTGGGTCACTATCTAGAATGTGATGACATCACCATGTTATGTTAGCTAAAACTTTTTGCAAATTGGTATTTGTATCTGATGCATCCTTGATACTGTATTCAGGCTCTTTCAAGACAGGCTTACATGCAGTAACTGTTAATCCACCAAGTCAAATACAGGTCCTGTTCATGGACAACAGACCATAGTTTATTTCTTCTGCTTCCAGGTCCTGGCAAGTATCTTGACAAGCTACAATTCAGGTCCTGTAGACTGCATTAGGCTTGTTGTTAGGTCACAAATTATGTGGGTCTTGCCTGAAGCTTTAAAGAGTAAGACGTAATTGGATATCACTTTGGGAAGTTGAAAGTTGACAATGCAAACAAGAGGATAGAACCAAGGAGTCAATAAACATATAATTTCTATTCTTTCTGCACATAAACTGAACTGGCAGGGGTGTGACATTCCTAGCATTTTAAACCAGGAAAAAGACTAATCCCTGTTTAATGGTCTTTGAATGGAAGTGGTCAGCAGTTTGGTAAATGTTTAAGTGACAGATTGATAGACACCAAGCTAACACTTTAATCCTGCCTGCAGGCCATAGCACCAGTAGACAGGTTCTCTTTTACACTCCAAAGTTTGAGGTGGAAGGCAAAAGAGATTTATTTTCAAGTCAACCTAAAGTGAGAAGGGAAAGCCTAAAGAAGAACAAAATCAGCCATGGGTATTTACAGGTGCGAACAAACAGACCTTTAAATATATTATCTGCTGTATTTAACTTTTTTCCCTAAATCACCTTTTACAAAGGGACTTAATTCTTAATCCTTTTACCCTATTTCACTTATCTATTTAAGTAACTTTGGTACTAATTTTATCTGTTAGTTGTCCTGATATTTCCACTTCATTAAATATATGCATAAATAAATAGTATCACTCAACCAGCCACTGCAGGATTTGCTTCTTCTTTGAGCTAAAAATGTTGCAAAACATCTCCATAGAATTTAATCTGTTAATGTTGTTACCTTTTCAAGTAAGTCATGCGTCTTTATTTTAAAATAGAGGTGGAGACGTTTTTGATGGTCAAGAGCTGCAATCAGTTGTGGTCTAAGAGTTGATAAGATGGTGGAGCCACAAGGTGCATATGGGAGAGATTTGAGGGAAAATTGTGGATTCGGACATATGGGTAGAGATAGGACCACATAGAATTTTGGATAGGTTCTATTGTCCAGGGATCTGTGGAAAGATGGCCCAGTATTGTAAAACCTGCTTTAAGTGTCAGTTGGCAAAATCAAAAGGGGAACACAACAAAATTCCTCTGGACAGAGTATCTTTAGTCTCTATTCCCTTTTGTAAAGTAGCTATGGGTGTTGTAAGCCCTTTGCCCAGGTGTGGGATTCACTTACCTTCTCTACCAGTTTGCAAATGTCAGTGTGTGCGCATGTGCACTGCCTTCTGCACATGTGCAGTACTTGCGCATTACGTTGGGGTGAGTGGGTGGAGCCTCCTGCAGCTGCTGCTATTGGTTTGTCTGAACTGGAGAGAACCACCACCCCTGCCTCTGCCACAATGTAGTAAAAGGCAACAAATATATTCTGGTTAACAAAATAACAGAGTTGGAAGAGACCTTTGAGGTCTTCTAGTGCAACCCCTTGCTCAAACAGAAGGCCATGTACCATTTCAAACAAGTGGTTGTCTGTGACTATGTTATTTGGTATGTTGAAGCAGTTCCATTAAGGAATGCGACCACCAAAAGAATAGCAGAGGAGCTGGTCAAAATTGGTTAATGCTCTTCTTTTGAATATGTTTTGCATTTATATACACTTATTTTGTTCCACAGTAAGCAATGCAGGGCCCATGGATAACAAAGCATTAATATTTGTAAACAGCATCAAAAGATATTCCAAATTTAATAAAAAGTATACATTATTTTTTTAAAATATTAAAATAAATGAGGTCACCAATCCATAAAAATTCTCTGTTCTTGCCTGAGATTTCACAAGCTTCTAGGCAAATACACATGAGGCTTTGAATGTAAGTCTGCAGAATTCTTGTGAGATTTTCACCATTCTTGGAAAATTAAATCGTTTCCTGAGCAACTGCTAACCCATTTTATATGTTTCTTTCAACTTTTTAAAAATTAGCATTATTTTTGTTTTAAAAAATATTGAATAGGAAAATATTCTTATTTTTTAAGGTGCTTTAAGCCAGCGGTCTCCAACCTTTTGGGCACCAGGGACCAGTTCTGTGGAGATACGTTTTTCTGCATATCGGAGAGGGCTTGGTTTCACAGTCTGCCTGGATCCCGCAGATGGGGTTTTGCTTGTTTGTGCAGCCTGGTTTCTGGCATGCCATGGCCCAGTGCTAGTCCACAGACTGGAGACTGGGGACCTCTGTTATAAACCACCTGTTGGAAAATAAGAGATAACAATAGTAACAAAAATTAATAAAGAAAAACATAAATGTCAGCAACAGAAAATCCAGGGGGACCGGTAACTGCTATATACTGGGAAGTATGCTAAAGATAGGTCTCCTTGAATCAAGCTCACTTTTGGTCCGTGCACTTTCCTTAACAATAGTAACAGAAGCTATGATCTCTATGATACGGTCTCTAATCAAAACACAAACCAGGTTTGATACTGCTTTTTCCAGATCAATGGAGTCCAGAAGCGAGCTGCAACTTGCTGTTTTGGACTGATGCCTAAGGAGGCAGATGACAGCACCAGTGGTGGGTTCCGGATCTCATCACAACTGGTACACTGTGACAGGGTCAGGCCTCTACCTTGCGTATCCACCACCCTGCAACACTCCAGCTGCTCAGCGGAGATTGTGCAGGTGCCATACACTACACATGTGTGTGCAAATGACCCGGTTGGCTTAAATACAGGTAAGGAATGTGGGTGGGCAGGTGGGCCCTCCAAAACACTGTTCCGGTGCGATGGCCGCTGCTCCCAGCGACCACCAATTTGCCCATACTGGGGCATACTGCCTGGAACCCACCACTGGACACAGCACCTACAAGAAGGAATCAGATAGCATCAGTGTATATAACCTACCAGTAATGTGTTCATATATTATATAATGTAATTATGTATCCATAAACTGTTATTGGCACGACTGACAGATCTGTCTTTTGTGTAGGCCCAATCCTGATTTTTATATTGTTTAAGTAAAATAATTTCCTATGTCTAACTTTCTCAATAGAATTAGAATAACATTTAAGATATAATCTGTTCTTTTCTGTACATAGCGTGTCCAGTGTTGGTTACTATCTTTAAAGCGCTCCATGGCTTAGGACCTGGGTACTTACGAGATCGCCTTCTGCCACCGAGAGCCTCCCACCGGAAGTACGCTCCCATAGAGAGGGTCTCCTCATGGTGCCATCAGCTAAACAATGTCGACTGATGACACCCAGGGGAAGAGCCTTCTCCGTAGGAGCACCTGTCCTCTGAAACAAATTGCCCCCGGAATTAAGAACTATCCCTGACTTACACACCTTCCGCCGTGCTCTCAAACCCCTTTTTTCCAACAAGCTGGGCTGGTATAAAAATGAATTTTAAATTATGAATTTTTATTAATTTTAATCAGGGTTGTTTGGTTTTTTAATTTTCAGGCCAAATTGTTTAATACGTTTTTTAAAAACTTTTTAAACTTTTGTATATCTGTTTTACTTTGGCTGTACACCGTCCTGAGTCCTTTGGGAGTACGGCGGTATAAAAAAACTAATAAAACCTAAACCTAAACCAGTGGCTAGAATTGTATTTGCACAATATTGGAAAGGTGTGAAGATCCCCACAGATGAGAAGATAATAAAAAATACTAGAATATGCAGGAATTGATAGATTAACACTTGAAATTAATTAAAAGGAAGATATGGAATATTTTGAAACATAGGATTTGTTTTATCTATGGTTAAATAACAGAAATAGAAGTTAGAACATTTAAAATGCTAAGAAAAGCATTAATTTTACCATGAGGATTTATTTTGATATGTTTATTATCAATATGATTTAGTATTAACAATGACCTATGTCTAACTTTATCAATAGGATTAGAATATTGATATATTGATTATCCGGACCCGCACCAGTCCGGCTTCTGGCCTGGACACAGCACTGAGACGGCATTGGTTGCGTTGGTGGATGATCTCTGGAGGGCCAGAGAGGGGGGTTGTTCTTCCATCCTGGTTCTATTAGATCTCTCGGCGGCTTTTGATACCATCGACCGTGGTATCCTATTGCATCAACTGGAGGGGTTGGGGGTGGGAGGCACCGTTTTGTGGTGGTTCTCCTCCTACCTCTCCGGTTGATCGCAATGTGTGTTGGCACGAGGGCAGAGATCAGCCCCGAGACCCGTCACTTGTGGGGTGTCTCAGGGGTCGGTCCTCTCGCTGCTCCTGTTCAACACATATATGAAGCCGCTGGTTGAGGTCATCCGTGGTTTTGGGATAGAGTATCACCTCTACGCTGATGATACACAGCTGTATGTTTCTACCACAAACCACCCAACGATGCCATCGAAATGATGTCCCGGTGTCTGGAAGCTGTGCGGGTCTGGATGGGAAGGAACAGACTCAGACTCAACCCATCCAAGACCGAG
>JAPKID020007321.1:0-10310 GCA_026931265.2 Tropidonophis doriae | reverse complement strand
TCTCCTATCCTTTCCCACCCCACCCCACCCCACCCCACCCCATCCTGTTCTGTCTATACATCCCTGTCTTATAATCACTTGCACATCATATTGCTATTATTCTGGTCCACATCAATAATGAAGATTCAATATGATCCCGTAGTACTGTAATGGCAATAAGTCCAAAAGAGAAAGTCAGTCTATTAGATTCCAGCAAATATATACAATTTCCCACAAAGAATCTAGCAACTTATTTGGACTAAAATGTTTATTAGTATTTGATCAATTTCTAACACTGCTTCAGTTTCTAGTTCTTCTGTTTAAATTGCTCTTGCTGTAGGGATGAATGAAATGAATGAAAATATTATTAATGGCGATAAAATTTATTGAAAGGACAAAAAAGGCTATGCATTTAGGAAAAAAATGCAAACATAAGAAAATGAAAATCACTAAGTTGATTACAAGTTGAGAGGAGATTTAGGCCCCTTCCATTATTATTACCAAAAAGTGTTTTAATTGGTCATTGTGTCAATCTATTTAACCTAGCAGTGCATCTGACAACAATTCTAGTTTTATTCACTGCCTAGGCAGTTGCCTTTTTTTCACTTTATCCCAACTCTTTTGATGAAATTGCTCAGATACATAGCTGAATGGTGACGGATTAATGTCCAAATTTCAAACTGCTTTAATAATTTAGATACAACATCATTTCAAATGTATGCCTTGTACAGTATAATGAAGAAAATGGCTCCCCTTGGTCCTCATGAACAATTGCTCAGCTCCAGATGATGGAGCCAGAGAAAAGCTGGATGCACAGGTGCACTATATTGAAATCCTGAAGAGACAGGAGGAGTTATGGTTGCCTCATTGGATTTTGGACATGGCAACATTAACCCCAGAAGCACCACTACTTCAGCAAGAAGGAATAATGAGCTAGGAATTAATGGTAGAACTTCAGTCACTGTCCAAAAAGATGGACTGCTGATTTGCAAGTTTGAAGAAGGGCATGTCTGGGATCCATGAAACATTTAAAACTATGAAAGTCTAAGAACAATTATGATTTTCGTCTGAAATCAGAATTAAGATTTCAGAAAACAAGAAGACTCTCACAATCAACTCATGGCAAATCTGCAAAATGAACTACTTAAAGCTGAAGGGCAGCTCACCCCAAACAACTTCAAAATGATAATTCTGCCTTTGGCTGAAAAGTAGCAGAAGCCTTTATTAATTTACAATTTGTTCAGGAAATCTTCTCATTGACAACTGATTTTAAACTCAAGATACTAATTCTTACAGATGAAAAGTAAGAGGCAATCCTTCAAAAAGATCTGCCCCTATAATTGTTTTAATTGTTTTCACTGGCAGAGCACTAGGGTACCACAGATACCCCTAAAATGAGTGATGTCGAGCTGGCCAGCCCACCTTGGCCACGCCCACCCCAGCCCCCCAAAGTCAAACACAACCTGATTCTGCCCTCAATGAAATTGAGTTCTACAGCTTTCAAAACAAATGACTGAACTGAACATCAAGTAAAATAATGATTTATCCAGGCTTTCCTTTGCAAGTTTTCAGTTTAAGAAGAGGCTTGGATTTGGGGTGTGCTGTGTACATCATCAAGGAACAAGAATGCCAAATATTTCTGTTCATATCCAACAATCCTTTGCCTTTCTCTTAGAGATGTAAAGATTTACAATCCCATCCAGTCCTATGAAATTTTAGAGGCCTTGTGTTATCTGATGAGTAAGGAGCTTGTTTTTCACATTTTTTCACCTTTCCTTCTACTCCCATTACTAAGCATAAGAATATAGAAACTTATTTTTCTATTACTTTTATTCTGAGGGAGGTGGGTGGATAGGTGTGAGGGCAATCAACAAACCCCACTAGAGGTCTAAAATGGATCATCCCAAATGTTAGTAAAGTTGCCATGGTAGTTTTCTTTTTTAATTACCTTTTTTGTGTTACATTTATTTTATCTATTATTTTTAATTTAGGCCCAAGTTCATTGCTTAAAAGGTCCTTTTTTGGGGCACAGTATTTGCTACTTATGAAACCCATGAAATGTAATCTGCAATCAATTAGAAATCAATTGGATTTCCACCTAATTCAATATCGTCAGCTAGACAGAACTGCTCCAAGCATATATAATGAAATTTAAATTAATAAATATTTGGCATTTTCTATTATCTCAAATGAGAAAATGTATTTTATTTTCCTATGCACATTAAAACTGATTTAGATTAGATTTATTATTATTTTTATTTCTCCTGCTTTTAAGGATCAAGCTTTGGATTACTCTACTGAATCACTTCCAGTCACAAATGATCATTTTGGAATTTAAAACTGAGACTTACCATATGGTATCTGAATACCTTCTTCAAAGTAAACTCTTATTTTATAGATTATATTAAAAATAAAACCTGATTTTTTGAAAAAAAAAAAAAAAAGGCAGGGGAGGTGCTACAAAAGACTTAAACTTTGGGGGAGAGTTGAATTCATGGATCTACTAATTTCATTGCTTCAGGAGAAAAGAGACTTGGAGATTTTAATCTTATGCAGCTGGAAAAATTGTTAAAGATTTATTTTTGCTTTATGCTAGAAAACCTAAGTTGAATTAAACCACATGCTTTCAGCAAGTCAAGTTAAATTGGAGATACCACCTAAACAATCTTTGAAATGTATGATTCAAAACTACTGGGAATCAGGAAAGCAATTTGCAAATTATTGACTGAATGGTTCAAACAAACAAACAAATGGAAATCCAAGGAATATCTAGAGTTAGGCCAGCAATGGCTAGTTATACTTAGAATTAATATTAATATATTACTTGTGAAATCTTATATTTTTATACACTATTATATAAATTGGAGATGTTTTGCAACTGATCAACAAATCATTAATTTGGGAGAAAATACTGAAATTAACAGCAACTGTCAATAAGTTTTTAAAAAAAAAACCAGACATAAGCATTGTTATTAAAAGAAATTATACATAAAATTCACATTGTGAAATTGTGGAAAGCAATATACAGAACCTTTATAGACTTATTGGTTTACAATAAATTGTCTAATTTTCTATAGTTTCTCCATTGTTTTATGAAGTCTTTTTTTACAGAAATATATTAGCGCCTGAGAAAGATGCTACTAGATGTGCAAATGACAGGCTTGTATCTTTGTTTACCATGGATACCAAACTGCAGCATTATTCAGGAGGTTACAAAATGTAACACCATAATTTATCTCAGCTTGGTTAAAAAAAAAAAAGACATGCATTTGAAAATAATGAATTCCGCAATTGACATTTTCAACATCATTCCTGATAAATTAGAGCCATCTGATATAATCTCATTAGACCCTGAAAGAGCTTTTGATGTTTCAGACTAAATTTGTGACGTACACTGTAGGAAATATGGGGTTTCGCCATCTTTTGTTTATTGGATTACAAATTGTTATTTTTACCCTATGGCCAATGTCATTATGAATCCATTCTCAATCCATGAAGTCATATTCTAGCAGTCATCAGGGATGCTGTTTGTCTCCCTTAAGTTTTCATCTGGTTCTTGACTTTTTAGCTTCTCACATTGGATAATAACAACATATTGATGTGTGTGGTTCAGTGGTGGGTTCCAGATTCCGTTCCAACTGGTATGGTTGGAACAGCCCTGGCGTCACCGACATGCACGTGCGCGACATGCATGCATACACACGCGAGGCACGCATGAGTCCTACCTGTCAGCAAGGCTTCCGCAAGCCTCCACAATGCTCTAGCTGCTCAGCAGAGTGTTGCGCAGGCACTGTACATGCCAAGCACGTACGTGGAAGCGCAAAAAGCATAAAACACTGGTAAGGAGCTCGGGTGGGCAGGCGGGCCCTCCGGAGCACCATACCCAAACGGTATTCGGTGCTCCGGACTGGCTCCAGTATTCCCGTCTGCAACCCACCACTGATGGGGTAGCAGCTAATATTGAAAATAAATTGTTGTGTATGTTGGAAATTGAAATTTGAAAAATTTGTCCTGCCGTATGTGCAAAAAATGATTATTTACTAGCATTAATAATCCTCTTGATATTAAGGAAAGAATTCAGGATATAAGGTCATATTTGAATTTATTATGAATCTGTTATTTATTTTGGAAAATTTATTTATTTATTTCCTTTGTATTTTTTCATTTTGCAATATTTCCATCCTTTCCTGTAAAACATGTTAAGAAATAAATATTAATAGTTTCTTTAAAAAAATAAAACAATGTTATCACTTTTTAACAAGTTTTTTTATTTTAAAAATAAAAATATGAAAAACATCCAGCGATTTGACTCAATTAATTACCAGTTTTCATGTTCTAATAACTCAGGATAATTCATTTTCCTACTAAACTATTTTTTTCTATTAAGAGTAAGTAGCTTGAATTTCCACACAAAATACTGTCTTCTGTAGTTCTTTGATTCAGTTCTTCTTTGATTCAGAGCAGATGATAAATTTAGACAGAGCCTTTTCATAGGCAAAAATCACACTTTAGAATGATTTTCCAAGGAAGGCTCATCTTGTGCCAATATTTATGTATAGTATTTCTGGCGCCAGATGAAAATTTATATTTGCTGTCTTTGCATTATACTTTGTGAGGAGGAGGTAAATAGTTTAATGTTAAAAGAACTGTATAGTACACCTTATCAGTGTTTTTCTCAGTTTTGTGGGGAAGGATTCCACAGCCAAGATAGACTCCTGGTGCATAATTTATACAATGACCCAAGGAGATTTTCTGTGAGAAAGACTCCCTTTGTGTTCCTGAGGTCCAGAGGTTGAAATAATTTTCATAGTTATCCACTGCTGCTAATTCTGAAGGTCAAACTGAGCAACAGCTATGCCTAATGTTGTTTTGGAAATATTGCTTTCTAAGCTTTAGATACATTCAGTATACTATTTCCGAGAATTAAAGAAAGCGGAATTTTGTTTGTTTTGCGAAGTGACAAATGGGAAATATTTTTTCCCCTTGAACTAATCAGACATGGTGGTCAATTTGGAATTTGCTTATTTTTATTTCTTTGAAAAATGTTTAAAATCCCCTGCACTTCAATGGATCATGAGGTACATGCCAGAAACACAAACTGCAAACATAATATTTAAAAGACAAAACCACTTAAACACCAGGCTCTACAATCAAAGATAAACAGAATATGAACAAAGACCAAGCTATGGTTACTAAGATTCTCAAACCTGGGTGAATAGCTAATTTTTTTTCACCTAGAACTGAAATGTTGCAACTAGCCTCATTTCTAAGGGGATGAATCTTGTAACTTGGGGTTCTATTTAACTAAGTAGTTTAATTATTTAGATATGGCCCCTAAGCGGCAAAGTAATTCATTGACTTTATTTCACTTTCCATTTTGTTTGTTAGTAATTGTATGTCTAGGAAGAGGCCCAATGAAGCTTGTCTTGGATCTCATAAACTTTTCGCATCCCCTTCTATTACATGTTTATTGAACCATTCCAAAGAAGATTGTGGTTATGTGAAGCACCAGACCACACAAGATTTAAAACCATGTCTTTGAACCACTAGGGGATTGAATCTCTTCAGAGACTTCAAGTTGTACTTGATTGCAACTATATACAGCGGCATATGCTGATCAATTTATGAGTTTGGTCAGCTAACTGGATGGAGTTTCTTATATAGATCTGGTGGCTGTAGGTTTTGGTTATTTGGAGCATTGGAAAGAAGTTAGTGAAGTCAGGAAGTCTTGCTCAAAGACTTTACTGTTTTTCATGATGCCATCTTATAGAAAATAAGAACTTGTTTATTTCAACCACACACAAGATTTTTCTTTTCCATTTCTGTTCTACTCTTTTGGAGTTCCTTCTAGGTTTCAATTCCATCTAGGTTTGGATTCAACTCTTCAGAAATTTATTAGACAATTGTCCCATTCTGAGTAAATTCTTTAGAAGGTCCTACCCCTAAGTGTTAAACTCAATTTGTATATATTATTTTTTAAATGAATTGAGGCCTTCCACAGCATGTATTGTGTTGGGACTGAACACATATAGATGATTAAAAACAGGACACATTCAGGAAATGTAAGCTGAAACTATAGTTCTCAAATATATATTAAAAATAATACACAAGGCTAATGGCATAGAAACAATTGATTTCTTAACACTGAATAATTACAACCTGCATGCTAACATAGATATCTTCAACACTTCGAAGGAAAACTGAATCATTCAAATCATTTAAAGAAAGCTAAAGAGTGAGGTTAGAGAAAGGCAAAATAAATGGGATTCAACATTAAGCCTTCTTGTTGCAGCAAATAAAGCCAATGGTTTAAAGATGTAACACCTGAACCTGAGACTATGTCACCTCTTCTACTTCTCCAAACCTGTTTACATATCAATATAACCAAGATGGGCAAAGGTAAAGATATTAACTGTTCCTATGTTTGAATGAATGGGTGTTATATGTGAGCAACCTGAAGATGAATAGATCGTGAGAAAGCAAGAAGGGAGTTGAGAAAAGATTTCCATATCCCATGCAAGCCCTACTATCCCAAATTCCCTGGATGTGGAAAAGGTAAGCTTGGCTGGCAGCATTTCCTCCCTTACAGAATAGAAGAGCTCTTATGGAAGCTTTGTCTCCACCTTTTGTCTCTCAGGATATCTGAGCAAAACTCCAGCCTTTCCATTCTAAGGAGAATATTGTTAGTATAAGAGGCAAGAGCTACTTTGAACATTTCAAGGTCTGACTAATGGCTGTGCTTTTTTTTTTTTTTTTGCCATCAGAGGATGTTTACCACATCAGTTTTATGTGAGGAAGCTTTAATTTGAATAGGGCCTGGCTGTATTCACCTTAAATATTTTCTGTATGACTATTCTGGCAAAACCACACGCTGTTTCCCTCACAGTAAAAATATTACTGTCATTCGGCCTAATCCTTCCGTGGCACTGTACATGCAGAATTTTAAACCTGGAGTGGGAGAAACACTTTCTGTTATTTTCTGTTATCCAATAAGTTGGAGCCCCCTTCTCCTGCAATGGCCAGACTCACAGTGCTCAACACAACTGTAACCTCTCATTGTCCATTGTTATAGAAATACTCCCCTACCACCCATGTTCTCACGTTCCATAATGCAAAGAGATATGGCTCATAAATCATCTCAAGGAATGGAAGGAACCAAAATCTGATCCACAATCTAGTATGCTGATCCACCAAGTACTTGCATCACAAGATATGCAATCTGAGATATGGCCAGTCCCTAGGCCTTTTACACTACAGAAAACCTACAGCAACAACAGTAAGTGAGTGCTAAGATTCTGAATCATTTTAAGAAGCTTTTTATCAGTGAGCTTTTGTGTCACCCACAAAATCATTTAAGGACTCCTATTCCAGTCACATCAATATAAAATCCCTGCATGTTCATGGAAGATAGTAGAGAAAGAAATACAACATATAGACCAGGAGAACTGAGGACTCAGTCTTCAAGCAGCAAATAATCCAGGTGCCTTGAGCAAAAAAGATGAAATGTAAGATTCTGTGTAACTGTCGAGAGCAAGGAAGAGTATTTTGATGGAGATCATTTTGTGTGCTGCCAGAATCTCAGCATTATCAATATGCTCTATTTCCTTTCTTGCCAGGGGACCTATGGCCCATCCTGGTATGTAGTGGTGGTTGTTATTCAGAACTCAAGTGTAATTCCAAAAATCTAGGGAGATTTCTAAAAGGGTCTATTGGTTTTGGTCTAGTGATTAAGACACAAGTCTAAAAACCAGGACATTGTGAGTTCTAGTTTCACTTTAGGCATGTGAGCCAGCCAGTCACTCTCTTTCAGCCCAATCCACTTCACAGGTTCTTCTTGTTAGGAAAATTGGAAGAGAAAGCAGTATTAGATCTGTTTTCTACCTTGAGTTATTTATAAAAATAATAAAATGGAAAAATAAATAATTATTAAAAGAATATCTGTCTGGTAGAGCATGCTTGTGATAAATCCATACTGGTTCCTGTTAAGTGAAGATAGATACCCATTCATTTCACAGAACTTGTGCAGTTAAAAATGTAATGTTTTTCTGTTTTGCATTTCATACACTGTGGCAATAAGAAAGGCTGAGTGCCAAAGAATTGAGGCCTTTGAACTATGATAATGGAGAAGACTCCTGCAAGTCCCTTGAACTGCAAGGTGATCAAACCGGTTAGTCCTAGTGGAGATCAACCCTGATTGCTCTTTAGAAGGCAGATCCTGAAGATGAAACTCAAATACTTTGGCCACCTAATAAGAAGGAAGGACTCACTGGAGAAGAGCCTCTAATGCTGGGAAAGATTGAGGACAAAAGAAGGGGACAACAGAGAATGAGGTGGCTGGATGGAGTCACCAAAGCTCCAAAGGAGTCTGGGGGATAGTAGAGGACAGGAAGGCATGGATGAATGTTGTCCATGGGGTTGCGATGGGTTGGACACAACTTCACAATTAACAACAACAACAACAACACTGTAATTGAAAAGATGACAGTGCAAAATCCTAAGGACTAAAAACAAACATTTAACAGCAGAATGGTTCTCAAGTTGCTAATTTTACTTGGCTTTGCATGACAAATCTGCAACATTAAAGTTACTTTTAAATTACAGATACACCTCCTCCTCCTCCAATGTAATTGACAGGCTACCACATATTAGAGACTAGCTGTTCCCGGCCACGTGTTGCTGTGGTCCAGTCTGGTTAAATGGCCAACCAATCTGTGTGTAGATCTATACCTGTACACACAACCACATACACACAACCACTGTGTAACCCCCAACCTACCTTCCTACTGTACTTCTCTCTCTCTCCACCTACCTACCTACCTACTGTATTTCTCCCTCTCTATCCCTATAGCTGCCTACCTACCTACTGTATTTCTCTCTCTCTATCCCTATAGCTGCCTACCTACAGTACCTACTGTATTTCTCCTTGAATCTTATGGATAGAGTATTTTATGTCATAAAGGATGACATAATACCTGTGGCCCACTGATCTCTTTGTATCCTTTTGTACAATTTTTTACATTTCTGTTGCATGTATCTGGCACAGGTGTGACATCTAAACAATCTATATATATATATATATCATTGGTGCCATATTTGAAAGGAACATTGTGTGAAAATTTGGAAGCGATCAGTGCAGTACTTTAGGAGATTAGTGCTTTTGAACAAACTCATTTTTATTTATATAGATGGGAGGGGCCATTCACCGTCCACCTGTGGCCTTACTCCCAAGTCGACCCCTGTTCTTTAGTTGTTCCCTTTGTCTGGCAACTCTGTGCATGGCACCCTGGGGACAGGCTCCTGCTGTTTGTCTGCCTCACTGATGTCTGACTCTGAAGGCAGCTGATAACTGTCGGATGGCCCTGGCCCCATCTCTGCCTGCAGATCATTCGTCAGATACTTCCTCAGACTCCAGGACTGGACCATGTTCCTCCCCAACTTCCTCGTTGTCCGAATCTGCTGCAATCTCTGCTGGCCACTGGCGGGCCGCAACAGCTACAGTACTTGGATAAGCAGTGAAAAGTTTCAAACAAAAAAAAAAGTCCAGTTAGCACAAGTCAACTTCCAACTTTACCAACTACAGAAGATTCACGAAATACTGGAAGCCGTCAACAACATTTTGCCTTCATCAGTTATGTGAATTCCGCAATGGTTCCCTGAAGATGATAGTCTAGAAATGAAGAAATTGAGTGGAAGGGATGGGACTACCCCATCTCTACTCTGTTCTTCTGACACAGAAAAGTTCTCATTTTAGTGTCTTTAGTTTTACCTTCCTATTTTTTTGGCCTTAAACAACTACCCTCCTCCCAAATCTGCTCATTCCTAACACAATGGGCTACTACTACCCTCTCCCGCAGCAACTTCCAAGTTAAAATTAACCTTGCTTGGAATAGAGGGATTGAAAGATAGAGGAGTGTGATGATAACAAAGGAAAAGCCTTTTTTTTTCATGCATCCCTTCGTATGCCAAATGCCCTTCGTTCTCTATAACTTTCTATTTCCTGATTATATTATTATAGTGTAACCAACAGAGCAAAGGAAAGCTGTCACTTTCACAGAGGAAGGCTGGTTAGGACTTTTGCTGGTGTTGGAAGAAATGTCCTTCTGGGTTCAGTTCCAAGCGGGGAAAAAGACACTGGATTCATGGAGTCTCTTTGGAAGGATGGTTTTAATGGTGGAGAGGATCCCATGTCTTGAAGATGTTGGATGAAGAAAGCAAAAAGGGGAGAGATGCTAAGAGTGACTGAATTTTATATCGTCTCTGGGCTTTTGAATTTGAGCTTGTATTCTGATTGGTTGTCAGACTCCCATGGGGCCATGCAGGGGCAACTCTGT
>JAPKID020007320.1:0-10311 GCA_026931265.2 Tropidonophis doriae | reverse complement strand
TTCCTTCCTTCCTTCCTTCCTTCCTTCCTTCCTTCACCTGAAAAATGATAGAGATAATTTGATTTTGCTTTTATTGATGTAGACAAAATTATATGTTTCTTTTACCTCGTTTTTTTTCTTTTCTGGAGGGAAAGTTCATTACTGCTTAAAATATTTTCTCGTATTTGTTTCCCATTGCAGATACCATGGACAAAATTGAAAACACATCCAATCTGTTTGGTGAGTTTTGAATACAGCCATTGATTTTTCAAGATATATATATATCTTATCATTTTCTGGAAGTCACAAAAATAATTGAATAAACATTTGTGTTACAGTAGCACTCATGACCATTCATTCAGCAACGGTTCAAAGTTAACAGTGGTGCTGAACAAATGGTGGTTATGACTGGTTCTCACAGATCTGGTTATCTCAGCACCACCCCCACCCCCATTTGTTACCTTCCCAACCAGCCTCTCCAGAAAGGTAATGTGGAAGCCAATAGGGAAGATTGTAAGTGGATGAAGTTAATATCCCCCACCCATTCACTCTCACCCAGTTTCTCCTTTCATGCTACACTGGCCACTTGCTCGCAGTTATGTAACTTCCCTGAGCCTTGCCTTTCTTGCATCCTCATACACACACCCCTTTAAACCCATGTGCACCTGCTATACCTTGCTTGCATACATGCACGTGCGCACACACACGCACACATACACACACACACACACTGAACTTCACCCTGCTTCTCTCGCAACTTCACTCACCATCATGCACCCATGTGCGCTGTTCCCAGCCCTCCTTGCATCTCCCTCACATCCTCTGCATGCTTGCACATTTCCGTGCACCCTCCGTAAGTCTTTCCACATGTCCCTCACACCTTTGCACACCCACCACAAGCCTTGTTACATTGTCCCTGTAACAAGGGACAGTTACTCAATTACTATTATAAAATGAGACTGCCTGTATAATTACACTAAGAAGGGAATTGTGGTCGAAATAGCTTGATAGCAGCAGTACAGATAGTCTTTAACATACAACCAATATTGGGACTAAAATTTCTCTCAATAACTGATATGGTTGTAAAATGCAGTTACTTGCTTAGTGATGGTAATGCAATTGCAGTTGCCACCATTAACTGAATCTCACAGTATTAGATAAGGCAACTTCCTGCTGGAATTTCACAACCAATTCAGTGGGGAAGCTGGCAAGAAATTGCAAATCCCAATGTCTTACAAGCACTCTGGCAAGGTAAGTGGCTGTTGCTGAGCAGGGGAAAGTGCAACAGGTTGCATGAGGGAGTAAGACTGGCACAGGAAAGGCGCATAGGGATGTAAAGGGGGTGTGAGGGTGTCAGGGAGAGTAATGGAGTGAACACAAAAGAATACGTGAGTGTCTAGTTTGGCATGAGTGCATAGAGGTCTGGGGAGGATGTGCAGGCTGAGGAAACTTACACAGCAATTTGTAGCCTTCCCTGCTGGTTTCCCTACTGACTTTGCATGTGGGAGGCCAGATAAATTTTACATGAAGCTTCTCCTTTAGTATTTCAAAGCACTTATTAATGCATGCAGTAGCTAAATTTTCTGTTGCTGAGATGAAAGTAAAACATAATTGGTTAAAGGCATTAATTTAAATACTACTTTTGGTTTGATACATGTTAACTTACAAATTGTTAGAGTGTGTATGTCTATGTGTGTGTGTATTTATACACACACATATTATTGTATGTATGTATATGTATGTATGTATGTATGTATGTATGTATGTATGTATGTATAATTATTAATGTTTTAGATTTATCATCTGAATAACAAATATATTAATGTAGTAATAGAAGAGTGAATGTTATTCTAGGTGATTTATTTTGCTAGATGTTATTTGTTTCATTCTGTTTTCATTCTTTTAAATTTTGCTGATTGTTAACTGAATAAATACTATTCATTTAATTTGATTTTGCTTGTAGAAAACTGGTAGGGAAGGACATAAATGGCTATTAAATGATCATGGGGCACTGCATCCAATCATAAGTGTGAACTGGTTGCTAAATGCCAAGATCATCATCAAAGGGGTACTAGAATGGCTGTAACTCCCAGGACTGGTCATTACACATCATTTGCTCAGAAATTATAAAAGTATATCTTTGTATTTGCATTTTTTTCCTTTTTGCAAGCTGCTTCTTATTCACCTGTGTATTTGATAATTTTAGGAAAGGAAGTTGAGCCTAAATGTTTGGGTAGGTTTTTTTTTTAAACTATAGTCTGATAAATTGTAGATATTGCCTATTGCAATATTCTTTCTTAAAAATTAAAGTAGCCTAATGTAATTTTACCACAGTATAGCTGCCAGATTTATGAAGAGTTTGACTGTACTTAGTCGCCTTAAAGTTTATGTTATGACAAACTCTTAATGGCTATATGCTAAATTATACTTTATTTAAGACGAACAATACAACACTATTTTGGTTCATGGAATTACCATTTTATGTATCTTATATATTTTATGTATTTTTAGAAGCCCAACTTTGTACCTGGTATTGCTATCAGAAATAAATTATTACAAGTGATAATATAACAGGATTCAGAGAATCATTAGTGTTTTCATTCTGTATGGCATTGGCTGCATAGATGACATGCATGGAATATAGTTTGAAACATACTTCAACTGTGGCTATTGAGCATTTCTTAAACAGAATTAATTTAACTGAAGTTAGTTTACATACAATTATTAAAAATCTAGCATATTACTATTATAGATGGGCATACTATTGTATAAAATTTGCATGCTGATGATAACCAAGTTGAACAATTGCTGTAATTAGGTTTCTTTCTTAAAAATCTATTAGGTACACTATTACATTTTTCTTCACAAACTGCAGTAGTTTTATGATATAAACTTTACCCAGCCATTATACCTAAATAGATTAGGTAAATTGATTAAAAAATAAAAACAATTAAATTATTATTTTTCCCCTGTATTTCTCAGTCATTGGATAAAGTAATAATGGAAATGAGTACATGTGATGAACCCCGTGCCCCTAATGGACCATCACCTATAGCAACTGCATCAGGACAAAGGTAAATTATTATTAACCATTTAAATGTTATTATTAACCATTTAAGTGATTAAGGTGGAATGTATACAATATGTGCGAGAAACAAACTGGTTATAATTTAAATATTACGATAGCATTTGGTCATTAAAATAGAAAAAGTTGATTATGCCTTTGAAGAAGGCTGCATCAAAATTAACTAAGAAAAGATCAAAAAACAGATCATACATGCAATTGTAAATGTTCTTGATGGTGATTGCTATACATGAAGAAATTTCCAGTGTGAAGGTATTATTGTCCTCTGAGAATAGTAAATATTTGTATTAGCTATCAGGACCATAAGGTCTTTGAAAACCAATCTGTATAGAATGACTGAAAGGACTGGGTATGGTTAGCTTGTGAAAGAGAAGACTGGGGGGCCAGGGAATATGATAGTGGCCTACAAACAACTAAAAGACTGTTCCATGCAAGAGAAGACAGATGTATTCTTTGAAATAGAGTCATACCTTAGTACCTGACTGCTTTAAAACTCATAGAATTTGGTAATCAATTCATTTTGATGCAAAAAGTTTATCCCAGTACTTGTCACTTGTTTGCTACTCGACACACAAGTTAGAACTTGTCACTGTCAGCTGCCTTGTTACTCGCTACCCTTTCCAGCCGAAACAAAGTATCACATGTTAATTCACATGGTTTGTTTGGTACTCATAGTTTTTAGTACTTATCACACTTCTTGAAACCAATTAATGATGAGTACCCAGGTACCACTTTAGAGAAGAATAAAACCATACTAAGACTGGAATTGAAAGACCCAGGCCGGATATTATGAGGAATTTCCTTACAGTAAGATCTTAAATGGTGGAATAATCTGTTCAAAGCAGAAGTAGACTAGTAGTGCTCTGCAGATCTAAGGGGAAAAGTGCAGCAGAGAGCTTAATAGTATGCATGTAGCATCTGTCTGCATTCCTTGAACCAAGCATATATTTTCCTTAGTTCACTCAGCAGCTATTAAATATAGCCATATGTAATTGTGGAAAAACACTGTTGCTTTAAAAGATGGCAGACAGATGGTATGTGAATAGGCCTATATATTCCCAAGCATCCTTTTTTTTTTAAACTAAAGGGATGCCTGAGCCTAGTAACTGTCTTATTGTTGGAGGTTTTCAAACGGGAACTTGTAGCAACCCATCAGAGATAATTTAGATCATTCTAAGCAATAGTCATGGTTTATTTAGAATTCTGTTATAGGTAATCCTCAACTTGTAACAGTTCATTTAGTAATTGCTTTGATCAAAATAAAATGTCTGTCACCAACTGTGACAGTGATTATGTCTTCTGTTACTTGAACTTCTTATGTTGCTGTACAGCAAGCAATAAAAACCCTTGTATTGCTCTAGTGTAATACTTCCATGACACCTTTGAATTGGATTCTTTAGCAATCTTGAATCTGTTCTGGATTTTGTGAGGATCTGAACTCTTATCTACACCAGTACATATATTGTCTTCATTTTGACCAATTGCTAAATGTTTCATTCATATACACTACAGTCTAATTTAAATCCCTTCATTTTATTTTGGCAGTGAATATGGTTTTGCTGAGAAAGTTGTAGAAGGCATATCTGTTTCTGTAAACTCCATTATAATCAGAATTGGAGCAAAAGCTTTTAATGCTTCATTTGAACTTTCTCAGTTGAGAATATATAGTGTGAATGCAAAGTGGGAACATGATGATCTAAGATTTACTCGATTACAAGAATCACAGCGTGGAGAGGTAAATCTTATTTTTCTTCTTTCCCTCCTTGTACAATGAGACTTTATTTTTCATATATCTATTTCCCACATAGAAAAATAATTGCAGCAGAATCCACTTTCTTTATTTAGTATTATATAAATACTAGCACTTAAATAATATCTTTATAGTTTTGTTTAGCAGCTGTTCGTTATCATAATTGACTTCTGGGATTTTTTAGGATTTGCCAGTTGGCCTATAATCCTAGTATTCCTGATGACCTCCCTTTCAGACCTTTTTAGCTTGACCCTAACCAAGACTGCCCAGCATTTCATACGGTCATTTTGATATTAAAATTATGTTGTAGTGGCTAATCATTTTAAGTCAGTTGCTACCCTTTATATATGAGCACAGCTTTGAATCATATACTTGCTACTAATTCAGTTATCTCAGACCATTTGCAATTTGTGAAAAAACTTCTCATGTGGTTACAGTATAATGATGCTGTTCAAATTTCTGATTCAACAAAGGACTATCATTTCTTGCTTTATGAAATTCTTTGCTTGGAAAATTATGCTTGTGAAAGCCTTTAATGGGCCTCGACACATACGTAGCAAACAAAATAAGTTGTAAATGGGATCTCAGTGTCATAGAATTAAGGACTATAGAGCATTTAAATGTCTACATATATTATACTCCATGGGTGGTATTTAGGAAAATCTGTTGATATTCTGGAGAAAATAGTAAACGTGAAGAATGAATCTATTGCAGCAAATTCAGGAGCCCAAACTTTGGAGTCAGTGGACTCATTTAGATTTGGAGCAGATTAGGGATACTCCTAGAAAGTTATTGCGGTGATAAAACCATTCATCAAAGAAACTAAATACAGTCCTCCACAGGAAACTTTGATCACAAGGCCCAAATGCCCCCCTCCCCAAAAAAGTTTTAAGTTCTAAATAGTGTTAAAGGAGAAAATGGGAACAACCTATTCCTGGAACATTTCAAACTTTATTTCCTATCCTCATCCTTAATATTTCCATTTTTAAAAAATGGGATGAAAAAAATTGAGCGATTTCACTTCCAGTGATATTGCTGTGTCATTTCAGCTCTGATTATGTGTTGTGTCCATTTGGGTGTGTGAAGTTTTGTGTTGCCATTTTTGTTCAGGTCCATGCCCAGTCTTTTGTTTAGGATGAGTTACAAAGACTGCTAAATAAACATACACATTCTAGGTTTTTAGAAGGTGAGGAGGCTGAGTTGCAGCTCCCATACCCTCAAACATTGGTTATCCTGATTTATCAGAATTTACCATTTTATTTTCTAAGATTCTCTGAAAATACGTGGGTTCCAGAGACATTGCTGGAAATCCAGATTATGCTGGAAATTACTGGATTGCTTTGCAACTTTGATTTCTGTTTTTGATAAAATAATCTTTAAAAGGATGGGCCAATTTTCTTGGTAAGAGTCAAAGGCTATGTCAGCAGCACATTATTACTTTTGTTGCCACTGTGGGAACATACTATACATTTAAATCCTGAAATAAATTATTTTATTGAAGAAAATTAGACTTAAGCATCTGCAATTGCAATTTTCAGATATATAATCTTATAATCATAGATTTAAAAACAAATTGGTAGGCACCTTAGAGGTCATCTGATCCAAGCTACTGCTCATTGCAGAATACACTACAGCATCTTTTAAAAACAATCATTCAATCTCTGTTTAAAAACTTTTAGTGAAAGAAAATTCACTACTTTATTTGCCAGTCTATATGATCAAACATCAAACTCCTATATTATAATGTCTAGATAATTTATTTTCTTTCAATTTTTACAAACTGATTCTGGTCCTGCTTTCTGGGGCAGTAGCAAAAAAGCCTGCTCCCTGTTTTTTGTGACAACCTTTTAGACTACTGTTTTACTGTATCTCCCTAAGTTATATTTTCTACAGGTTAATTTGACTAAAACAGAATAGAATGAATTATTACTTCCCATGATCTGTGAAGTTATTGATGGTCTCTGAGCTCTCCCATGACCTAGACTCTGTGTTTTGCATAGTTAATTCAATACTTCCTTTCAAGCTCAAATGAAGCCAATAATGAACACTCTTTGGGTGCAGTTGTTCAGCTAATTTTGAGTTCATGTATCAGTGGCACCTTTTAGCCAATATTTTATCATATATTAAGGAGAAAATGTTGAAGGATTACATTTAGGGTTTTGCTAAGGTCTAGGTATACTAAATCTCGGTTATTCCTGTGATCTAAGCTAATAATTCTGTCAAAGGAGATATGGTTAATCTGGCTTGATTTGTTTGCGACAAACACATGCTGGTTCCTCCTAAATGCAGCTTACCTGCCTACAAATAGTCTGCTCAACAAGTTATTCAAGGATATTTCTTACTATAGATATCGAACTGACATATCTGTAGTTTTCTGTATTCTCTTCCTTCACATTTAGTGATGGCATCTGCTTTTTTTCAATTTTCTGGAAACTCATCAGTTCTACAGGAATTCTCAAAGATTAATGAAAATAGTTCTATGATTTCTTCTGCTAGTATGAAGGAATATAGAGCTGACCTTGAGGATAGGGAAGAAATGAACCAGCTGTTGGCGAGGGGATTTTTTTTAAAAAAATTATGCAATCCAGAAAAAGAGGAAAGCTGAGAAAGAAACTGAAAATTTATTCATGCATCCATCCATCCAATTCCTATAGCCCATCCAACTCAACCAATGAGTCGTGGCAGTTGTTTTTATTTTATTTTTGGTAAAGATGGCAAAGTGAGAAATGTGGACAGGCTTTAACTATTTTATTATTCTATACTATAATAAAGAACATTCCTGGTGTGACTATTTCATGATCATATTTATTTGAAGAGTGTCAGTTAGTCCCTTCGGCACCATACAGTGTAATCTACCTCACACTGGAGACTTGAATTCATTTAAATTAGTTAAGTTGTCATTTACCATATTTTGACATAGGGATAAACAGTTTGCATATTTGCAGATCATATTATTCATCTTAATTAAATTAAAAGTGATTATGAAGAGCTTTGGAACAATTTCTTTAAACTTTAGTAAGCATAAAATGATTCATTTTGGTGCAAATTTCACATATAGATTGATAGGATCAGAATTGTCTGAAATTAACCAAGAATAAAAAAATTGGGTCATAGAAGATAATGTAGTGAAAATGGTGACTTGGCAACTATGAAAAAGTCAAGAGGTATTAGGAATTTTTGTGAAAAAGACTGAAAGTAAAACTGCCAATATACATTAGTACAATAGATCAACATTAGCTAATGAAGTTGTTTGGAAGAAGATTTATAAAGATTAAAGAAAATATTTATTTACTTGGTATATAATTAACTTGTGAAATTCATTACCACAACTTGTGATAATCGCTATGATGGTTTTAAAAACTGGTTGGACAAGTCTCTCAGTGTTGAACAAAATTTGATGTTAAGTGATGGAATTCTTTAAGTTACAAGAATATTATAAGAGAGTAACATTCATGCTCACTGATTTCAAAGATTACAAACATGGTTCACTTAGGTAAGATCTAAATAGAAAAAAAAATGTTTAGATGATTATTTCTTTTGCTTTCTCATATGTATATGTGAATGATTAATTGATGTTCAAAGATCTATCGCACACCGTTTTAAATAAAAATATATTACCGCAGTATGTGTGTATTGTACCTGCCACAATCATGGATAGACCCTTGGCAACCCACAACATAAAAGAAAAACAGTAATAACCATTAAACTATTACAAAATAAATCAAAATATACAAACCTACACATTATATTCTTAAACTTGCTTTTTGTTGACTTGATTTGGGATGTGATTTTTTTTCCATTTTAGTTATAAATAACAAATTTGAGATTTTAATCTTAATGAATGAAAATTAACAAATTTAAACTGAATTCGAGTTGCCAGTCTTTTGGAATCAAAAAGAGAAGCAGCTATGCCTGCTTTATACATACACCAACACACACACACATATATACGCCTAGACAAATGCTCCTTAAGGTTTAATTAATGTATGTATGTTTTATTATAGGTATTGACATTTAAAGAAATCAACTGGCAGATGATAAGAATAGAAGCAGATGCAATCCAAAGCTCTCAGCATGAAATCATGAGTGCTCCAGTTCGTCTGATTACCAACCAGTCCAAAATTAGAATCATACTTAAAAGAAGGGTAATTCTCAAGACTGAGTTGAAATCAGTTTGATTAATTTATTAAAATAAAAATAATGTTAATAATTAACATAAATATGTTGATTTGATTTATGAGCATTTTGATAATGGATAAAATGTTATGTAGTAATATAATATGTTAGTCAGAAGGGAGCTAACAAGTCATATTTCTGTTCAATGTAGAAATCCACTCAATATTCTGTGGCAGATTAACTTTGCTCTTAATTACCTTTTTTATAAATAGTAGCTAGGTAACAGGTCAGTTGGTAGCAAATAGAAT
The DNA here is from genome assembly GCA_026931265.2 of Tropidonophis doriae. Lineage (NCBI taxonomy): Eukaryota > Metazoa > Chordata > Lepidosauria > Squamata > Natricidae > Tropidonophis > Tropidonophis doriae. Next base: position 1,073 of record JAPKID020007320.1, on the reverse strand, counting down.
ATAAATATTCATTTGTATTTTATATTAAGAAAGAAACCTTTTAATAAAATATATTAAAAAACAATATTTAAAATTGACATTTTTTCCTTTGACAGTTAAAAGATTGCAATGTGGTGGCATCCAAACTAATTTTAATACTGGATGATTTACTGTGGGTTTTGACTGATTCCCAGTTGAAAGCTATGGTACAATATGCTAAATCTCTTAGTGAAGCAATAGAGAAATCAGCTGAACAGAGAAAAAGCCTTGCTTCTGAACCTATGCAGGTAAGCTAATCAGGTATTTTGTGACTTAATATTATTGATATAAATTTGTTTAGAAAATCCTACAGTATGTGCTTCTATAGGATTTCAAACATTAGGGGTCCCCCCCCCGCCCCCCGAAATTGGTAGCATCAATTTGAAATATTTAAGAAATAACATAATAAGGGTTAACATATTTTTTTAGTTTGCTGGGTAATATTCCTCTAGGACAGAAGAACCAATTGTTATGAACGTTCATTATTAGAAGAGACTGTTTAATAACTAGTATATCATAGTTAGAGCATAGAACAAAGTTAAAATTAAATTAGTTTTGCATATTTTAGTATTATTTTTCGCTTTGAATCTCTTCACAACTTAATTGCATTAGGTGGCAGAGATTTATTGGCCAGACTGCCATCTTGTTATTACTCTTATTTTTCCTGTTCTTAATTTATTTTGTATTCATTATTATATTGTATTTTATTGTAATTATATTTTGAGCTGTCTAGTTTTGACTGGAGTCAGGTGCCCAAATTGAATAAATTTAATAAAATAAAATAAATTTGAGAAACATTTTGAATACTTTGAAAAAAAATCTGTTAAACTGCTGCATTTCAGCAGTGTCATTCTAGTCATTAAGTTTAGTAGCCATAACTGTGCTAAATAACTTTGAAGATTAAAGTATAATTTATATTACATTTGAAAGTATTATCTTCTATATAAATAAAAATGTAAAATAGTTTGTACGAAGCCGCTAATCTCAAAAACTACTGCACCGATTTACACCAAACTTTCACACAATGTTCACAAGGACTTCCGATAATAGAATAC
>JAPKID020007319.1:0-10311 GCA_026931265.2 Tropidonophis doriae | reverse complement strand
ATGGTCCAGCAATTTGATTGTCACGGTAGAGTTGTCCTTGAGGGAAGAAGAACATGGTGTTTATGAAACAGCTTACATAAGTCACAGATGATAAATTAGTCTGTGGTCCTCTGGAGATTGTCCATATATGATATATGAATCTTATTGTTGCAAATAGGCTGATCCAACAGATGTACTGCCTATTCCCCTCCCCATAATCTTTTCCAGAAGATCTATATTCAGGGAAGGGGCAAAAAAGTTTGGCTTCAGACTGTGATCGAGAGGGTTGAGCATGGAACAGCATATTCAGATTTTTGTGATAAAATTTTGGTGATTTGTTTTTTTGGATCCAGAAATATGTGACATTACATTTGAAATGGAGAAAAATGAATCCACCCGATCTTGTAAGGAAGATGGACTGTGCTTTCTATAAGTGTTCCATATTCTTCAGATGTAGCTGAACTAGTTTATTCCTTCCAAGAAATGTCTGCCATATTGGAATGCTGCTTTGGTCATAGGCAACTCTTTATTGAAAATGCCATAGTTTCTTTTCTTCTGGGAAAAGCAATTTATAATAAAATGCATAAAACAAGAGATCTTTCCACACCTTTTTCTATTTTTGGAAAACATCTCTTAAGGTTGTGTCTTTCTGATGTGTCTGTTTACAAAACAAAATGATGAGTGGGGACAGGATATCTGATGACTCAAGGATGTCACTTGGGACAATTTGAAGCTCTCTCTCTCTCTCTCTCTCTTTAGTAGCTAACAGTATTGTGGATCATGCAAAATCATGGAGAACATTTTCTACTGGTACAAACTTGCAAAGCTCTTAAAAATAGTGGACATCTTTCGAACTTCTAGATGGTTGCTATAAGAGTATGAACTGTACTTTTCCAGGATCAATTTGTATTCCCTCTATAGAGATCTAATAACACAAATAGTCCATTTGGAAACATCAAAAACACATTTCCACCTTTAAAAAATAAAAAGATTGTGCTTAAGGAATTTCCATAAGTCACTTGTAATACAAATCTTGTGTAAAAATGGGTGTTCTGAAAACATCAGTATGCCGTTCAAATACAACACTATATATTTGACAAAAAAATCAGAAAATATTTCATTGATGAACATGGAGAGACTGCAGAACAATTATTCAATCAAAATAAGACCATTGTGGATTCCAATTTCCCATGCCTGGTACCAAAGGCAGTTAAAAATTCAATGGCCCTCTTTCAAAATGGAAGTGTCTTTCAATTTGATGAAAATATGTGCTTTTTGAAAATTGTTCAGATCTTAAATAAGAGGTAGAGGGTAGTGGTTTCTAATTGTCACAGAGTTCAGAAATCTATATCATGAATAGTTTTCAAGGAATTATTTTTCTTAGATACAAAAGACTTAGGTACAGATGCTGGAGTTGTACAAGGGGAAATGAATCCCTTCTTCAAATTGTCTTCAGAAGCTCTTGTAAGGTGGTCAGTTTTTGAACAGACATAAGATAGTGTCTGGGCTCCCAACTTCAAGTTAATTATGTAGTTACATGCTTAGTGAGAAGGCAGGGTAATTGTGACTTCTAGTGAGGATTCATGGTAAACTAGTTGTCTTGAAAGGAGCAAAGATGGCATTGTGGTGAGATCAGTGGCCAGATGGCAATTTCTGGCTGGCCAAATCTCTCCGGATAAAGGAGATATTCTGAGATTACCCTCTTGTACTCTGGACAGCTGCTCATGAGTAAACTGTAGAAAATTAGGTTTATGCAGTTGGCTGATGAGATGAGTGGCTGGGAGTTAAGACATTTCCATCAAGCTAATAGCCACAATGTAGCTTGTATGGACATAAAGTTCTGCTGAGCCTCATTTCTTAATCACTTTTGGAAACAGTTTTTAAATTGCTTTTCAACTATTATGTGAACAAGTTTTATAACATGCACTGGATGAGTTTCTTTAATTCCTAATGAAGGAAGTTTCAAAAAAAAGTTTATGAACATATTTTTTTAAGAATAAACAGCAAAAGATGATTAAAATAATTGAAATGGTAGAGTTATAAGGTTAAGGGTTTAAATGAATTTAAAATAAGATTTTGAAATTAAGAAAAATCCTTCTCATTGTCCTGCTTCTGGTTTCAATTACTGACTCAAACATTGCTGCTATATCTCTCACTCCACTGAAGGCCAGGAGATAATAGCATGCAAACCAAAACAAGGTCTCAGATGCTTGCCTGAATGGATTTCTTTCAAAAAGGAGCACACAGAAGAATAGTCCAAAATCAGTCCAAAATTTCAAAAGCTAGGTCAAGGTTGTCAGTCAATCCAAAAGTCAGAAGTTTAAAGTTTCTTACATGAGCAGGAACATTATGCAAGAGCTGGAGATCAGACAGTTGCTTCCACGAGGGATCATTGATCAGAGCTGTCTTTTAAATCAGGCTCTAGCCAGCTGTTTTTAATCAAGAGATTGACTGCCATGCTTGGCAGGAAGCCTAAAGGAATGATGTTGCTCTGCTCCTCACTTTACTCACCAGATGTAGGGGCTGGGAGATCTGATGTCATCAAAACCATCTGACTCTTCCACTTGTTCCTGGGTTTGATGAGGCTCAATGTCTCCTAAGGCTGACACTTTACAGGTTCTCTTGGAGCCTCTTCTTCAACATCTGAGTTGTTTGAGTCTTGGATCATGACACTCGAGGGAAAATGCTGTTGTTTTGAATTCTTAAAAGAAAAAACGATAGGATGGGAATTTGAATGCTGGACACTAGAGGGAACCAGAAGGAACTAAAGATTACAGTTAAAAGAGAATAATGCTTAAATTTGATTTACTAACAGTTAAAAGAGAAAAATGCTTACATTTGCTTTACTAACTTAGAATGGAGCAAAATATTTTAACACTAGAGATATTGGTGGATATTTGATCCAGAAATTAATCTTAAAAGAGTATGCCATTATAGATTTTTTCCTGCAAATGTAGGGTCTACTTTTTATTTTTTTACAGATCAACCCTATGTTCATCCACTTGTACAGCAGGAATTCACCCACCAGTTTGATGCCCAAGACTGACAACCTGGGCTGAAATACAATAATCAGTCCAAAGTCACCCAGCCACTTTTCATGCTACAGGTAGACTGTCCTTAAAAGATATTTTGGAATAGAAACATATTTTATCAGACAAAATTGAGTTTAATCTGAAAGTGGATTTAAAAATAACAAGTTGCAAGACTAATATGGATAAAGATATTAAACTTGATATACAGATGAAACTGGCTGATGTCTTAATAATTAAAAGGGTTATATAAATAGCTAACCAAAAGAGCAATTTGGATAGCTATATTATTTTGAGTTACAAAAAATGATCTGTTTAAGTTCTGAAGAATTTTGTGAAAAGGGGAAAAGAAAAATAATGAAAGGAAAACAAATTCTAGGACATTATTTGAAGAGGTTAAAGATCAAGATCTTTAACAGTAAAAGGAGGAACCATAAACTGGATTTATTTGATCAAAGTTAAAAGAGCTACATTATTATTGCTGGTAATTATTACAATAATAGACTTTTACTGACCAGGATTCAGTCATGAGATTTCAAGAATCTGTTTATAGATAAGAATTGAGACATGGGAAAAAGACATTGTTGTATTTTAAGATAAGGTATTGTTAAAATTATTGATCCTGATTTTGACAAATGGGGAAGTCACTTATCTATTTCTATTATTTTTCTTGTTTGTACTTTTTAAATATTTTTCTTCCTAAATTATTTTTTCTGTTTTGCACTTTCTCTTTTTTCTTTTCTTTTTTTTTTTTGCAGTTTTTTTAACTGTAACATTTAGTAAAATTATTATAATAAAGAAAGAGAGAAGGTTAATTCCTTGTTTCCCCAAACATCACCAAACTCTATGTACTTTTCTGGTAGGAAGAGGATTTCCAGAACTGTTCTTCAAAGAAGGCAAGAGTAGGAACAAATGCAAATCATGCTGCTCATGCTTTTGATTGGCCCTTGCTGCCAGTGGACATCTGGATAATTCCTTTGAGCCCAATCAATGAGGCATGTAAATAGGTTGTGATAAAATGGAATGGAAATAATTCTGTAGGATCATTTATTATCTGTTGTAAAAGTATTGGACATTGCACGATAAAAGCAGGTCAAAGTGCTTGCCTGTCAGTTGTTTTCACAAATAAACATTTCTCTTTGTCAGCAGTTTAAACTGCAACATTATCTTATCTCTGACATTAGCTGTGCACCTGACTCTAGAAGAGTGGAGAGTTGTATTTTTAAGTCTGAGAGTGTACGAAGATTAACAAAAATGATATATGCTTTTTGGCTGTTGTCTGAACTCTTCACTGCCTTAGACTCTCTGTTGAGATCTTGGGAGGAAAATCTATGAGGATCTCCAAAGATGATACTCTGGAAGGATTTCGGCATTAACTTGCTATACAGTCCACAGTCATGACACTTAATAACTGATTCAGAGATCTGTACTTTAGCAATGCAAGTCTTGGCTAGATGCTCTATAGCTCCACAGTATTTATTTATTTTCTTTGACTTCTATACCGCCCCCTCTCCCCGAGGGGACAAACTGTGTTTTCTCCTCTGTTTTTCTGCTGTGGACAAAACCTGCTCTTATTTGTATGGCTTCCCTAGTGTTGGCATCTAAGGATCAGAGTGGGGTATAAGGATGCAGAGAAGCTATGAAACTTTCCATATTCTTTCCTCAGTGTCTCAACTTTTTCAATCTTCCATCAATGCTGTAAGCCACTCGAAGTCACTTGAATGAATTGAGTAGGTATAGAAATACATTTAAAAAAAAAAAACCATGCCACAGAACATGTTGACAATATGCCTTGCCCCACTCATCTCTCAGTTCATCGGCAAGCCCTTCCCCAAACTGGTCAATCAGAATAAGATCATTCCATATTTCTGTCATGATTGAAATCTGGTTAGATACTCATGAAATCTGTGATCACCTGCTTTAGCTTGTGAATTTTATTTATTTATTAAATGTGTTTGCTGCCATCTCACCATGAGGTAATTTGTTGTACCTCTCCTCTCTGAATCATCAAAAGTTCTAATATTTGAATGAAGATCTGGTAATTGTCCAGTAATGGATTATTGCTCTCAATGAAAGGCACAGAACAACTGGTTATTCCTCCTTTCTGCAGACTGAAAGGAAAAGCAATATTTAAGCACTGTTCAGGACATTCTGTTGTCCAACCCACTATAAACAATTCATTTCGGTTGTTATAGTCAAACATTGATCCCGAAGTCCTCCAGAGTTCTCTGACAAACTTCGATGAGAATAACATTGATTGGAAGGAAGTGTTTTGAGTGTCTTCTAGCTGAGCGAAATTTTGTCACAATTTCTACATTAGATGTACCACATCATTGTGCAGGTTTGTTTTATATATATAATCACTTGCTGTTGATGCTGTAACCATGTTCAGCAACTCATCTTTCAGACAATGGGATGCCTCAAATATCAAATGAGCATTTCATCCAAAATGTTCTTTTATAAAGTTGTGACACTTTCAAGCATGATGTCAGCCTTTCAAAGCTGGCCACAAACAGTCAACTGAAGAGCTATCAGAATTCCACTTTATTGTTATGGGATATAATAACAGAATCTTGAAAACTTATTAGGTTTATAATAGGATATTCCCTTGTCCCCTCTTATACAAAAAAAGAAATCAGAGTACTTTTTTTTCTTTCCCTTCCTCTCTTCCTCCCCAAGGTTAAGTTGATGTTTATTGAACACTTCTTGCATTCGTCTATGGAGATTCTCAGTCAGCCAGGTCATGGTTGTGCCAAAAGTGCTTTTTTGAGAGGCAACTGAACTTTCTGGTTTTTCTTTTGAAGATGTTTCACTTCTCATCCAGGAAGCTTCTAAGCAAAATGTCTTCAGAACAAAAACCAGAAAGTCCAGTTGCCTCTTGAAAAAGCATCATTGGGAGTTCTTATATTTCTCCTTTGTTGTCATTTATCAGACTCCTTCACACTACTTTTGTACTATTTTTGTAAATAGCTTCATGTTCTTCTAAAAACTGTGTAATTGTTCTTGAGTATTATCTGGTTAACAAAATATAATAAGTTGTAAAAGTGCTTATAGCATAAACAAAATTAAAGTATTACATTTGATACTACTAATATAAAAAGAATTTGTGTAAATAGAAGATGTTGGTGGAATTAGACCAATACATAGAATTCATCATCTCATCTCATCAATTTATTTTCTCTTTGGAGAGAAAATACTATATATATATTAGCAATCAAGATTTGATCTCAAAAGGATATCAAATGAGGGTCCTTTGTCTTTCATGTTTACATTCAGCAAGTTAGAAGACAATTACTTTGCCAAAATTCTTCATTTTGAATTTTTCTGATGTTTCATCAAAATCACATAGCAATTTTTCAAGCTTGTCATGATGCTTATCCTTGGTGTCTATGGAGATTATCAGTCATTCAGGTCATTGTTGTCCCAAAGGTGCTTTTTTCAAGAGGCAGCTGGACTTTCTGGTTTTTCTTCAAAGAGCTGAAGAAGCTTCTTGGATGAGAAGTGAAAGTTCTTCAAAGGAAAACCAGAAAATCCAGCTGCCTCTTTTGGGAGTTATCCTTGTGGGCATTTCTAAATGAAGTAATGGTATATTACCTTTTCCATTTCTATTTGATTACCATTTGGGAATGACAACACCAGTTAACATAGAGTTCTTCTGCTGGATATGTTCGTTTATCAGAACACTGTTTCTACATGCCCTTCTCTTTATTTTTCTTTAACAGCTGACACTCTGTCATCTGAATACAAATAGTAAAAAACATCAAGTATATCAGAAATATATTGCTGCAGGCTATGGACTTATTTCAATGTGTATAAAATAAACCTCAATTTGTTCTGGAGTGGGTAAAAGAAAGAGAAAATATAACCTATGTCTTGGATTTTTAAAATATTTTTCAATGCTTTTCCTTTATCATGTCCAATTCCAATTTTCCGTAACTAGGGCATTATACAGTACTTTCATAGGTAAAATTAAAATTGATTTTCCAGGGATGCACATGCTCAGGCTTTGTGATATGACAGCTGGATGATTGCTTAAAACCATTTGCAACTCTAAGAGAATGTATCAAATACATGATTTTTTTAGTAAGCTTGTACAAACCCACAATTTTTTTTAAAAAAAAGAAAAATAGACCTGTTATATACTTAGATATGTAATATTTGGGGTTTTTGCTTACTTGGAAAATTCACTATAGGATATAATGTATTTTGAATTTGATGATTTAGAACTCACCCCTCTATAATCTATACATTTGCATGTATTAAGATGCTAATTAAAAAAAATGTAATCATTTTATTGAAAATAACATATAGACATCAAAGTAATACAAACTACAAAAATGAACAGATAAAAATTGAATGTGCAAAGAAAAAAGGGAACAAAAAGAAAGAATCCATCCTGGTGAATATTAACAACTTTAATTGTCATTTGTTAAAATACAATAAACAATATCTTCATCCTGTATCTCATCTCATTCTCTATGAACAAATCTTTAAATTTTTATTTTCCATCCTAATCGACAAAAGTTCATTCTAGATTCTTTGAAATCCAGAGAATTTCCCTGTCTTTTATTTCTTTAATTGATGCTTTTGTTTAATTTTAATTTAAAATTAAAACTGTCATGGACAGTTTTCAGAATCAAGCATTCTTTTAGTGATAAAAGTAAGAAGCCACTTTAACTCAGGGTTTATAGTGTTTGGACTTCGAATGTGATATATAAAGAGGTTTTCTGAAGTCCTAATCTGTTCCATTCATTGTTGCAAGCCTAAACCTAAAATCTTGTCAAATAATCAGATAATGCTACTTCTTCTGTCTGCATGAATAGATATATCTCATGTAAGGAAGATTCTCTTCTCTTTGCATATCTTTTACGAAAACAATGTCAAATACTTCATTAAAAAAATCCAATAGTTCAATTCTATGATAACATTTTCATTCTATTACCTAAAATCATTATATAAGCTTTTAAAAAATATTATTATTATGTTGTTTTATAGTCAGCCAGATGATTAGACTGGTTTTGGCACTTATCCATCTATCAAATCCTTCTAAAGCACCTAGACAGATATCACTCTTGATGGTACTGAAAATACTGGTTGTAGGATGTAAGGTGTTCTAAGTAAATTGGCATTTTGCAATTGACTGATGGGGATTTTGCCGATACTGATAGTGTTCAAGTGGTGCTCCAGATATTTTGGGATTATACCTAAGGTGCCTTATTAGTAGTGGTACTATCTTTGCTTCTATTTCTAATTTTCAGATGTTTGTATTTTGTGATACCCCCCTATTTTTTTTTAATTCTGCTGTCTCAAAGGATAGCAACATCTGCTATCCAGATTATTATTATTTTTGTCTTTCTTATTGACAGTTAGTAAGCCTAGTGCTTGTTTGTTTGGAGTCTAAAGTCCCATAGCACTTTAACTTCTTTATTTTCTATTACCTTGCCTATTTTGTGATCCCACTAGTTCTTGCTTTCAGACAAATATATATTTCTTGAAGATATTGCAATGTATCATTGTTGCTAATTTGTCGTGTCATTGTTTGTCATTGTTTGTAGTCAATCCATGTGGTCTTCTCGTAACAACTAATTAGATGGTCTACTCTTTCTTCAGCTTCTTTGTAGAGGTAACATTTGCTATCTGTTGCTGTCTTCTCAGTTCAAACTTTGAATAGATGTATGCAAGGCTTGGTCTTCTGCAGCTAGAGTTACCCTCCATTCCCATCTGGTTTTTTTTTAAACTTTTCTGCTAGTAGCCCTTCAAAACTATGTTGATTCATGGTGATTGCCTGGACTGGTTCTTGCAGTTTTCTTGACAAGATTTTCAGAAGTTGTTTGGCATTGTGTTTTCTGAGGGCTGAGAGAGAATGATTGGCCACCAAGGCTACCCAATTGGCTTCATGTCTAAGGCAGAACTATAATTTGCCATCTCCTTTCCTTTTAGTGCCTTAAGCACTACATCAAGGGGGCTCCCTGGAATATAGTTATAATATAGTAGGTTAAATATCAACTTTTAACCAGCTTACCTTGATTTAAAACTGTCTGGTGGCATGAGTTCCAATGTATGTGTTGGGCCATATAGATTGACAACATACAGCTTGACTACTGGATTCAGTTCACCTGCCTTTTAAAAAATAAAAGCATTTCAGTATTGATGAAATATGAATGGAATATTTAAATACAAGTCACATAGATATCCCATTGATATTCTATGACAGAGAATTGAGTGATCCTAATTGGATGGCCATGCATTGGCATATACAGTAAGACTTACATTCCTGCATACTTATTTTATTTTCCTTTTTTCCTTGTGAATTCAAATAACTGTATAAAATACAAAAACAGAAGCGATCCTTTTATAAGGGATAAAAATAATTATAAAAAGTTTCCTATGCACCATCTTGGTCTAATAGTACTCATAAATACTACTAAACCTGCCTAGTGAAGTAAAACATTGCAAGACATAAAGTCTTAGTCTATATTATTAGATCATTTGCTTAATAATTAAGGTGAATCTAAAATGAACAGAAAAATTAAATAAAGGTTACAATTTATTAACAATATAAATCTGCTCACTACGTAATAAATTATAGTACACTTTTATAAATTCTTTACCATAAGTTTAATTGAATCTTAAATTTTATCCTTTGTTCTGTGTTTCTTTTTGTACTGTTCAATTTGAAATTGCTAAAGAAAAGTAACTTAACAGTTGTAGAATTAATTCTGCTCCTAGCAAAAACACATGAAAAATATACACTGATGTACATTTAATTTTACACGCTGTAAGATCATCTAACAATTTCATATTTTTAAAAAATCAAATGTAATAAATATAATTGTCAAAGAGACCCTAGTCCAGAGTAATACATTATTTAGGTTTTACAATTTATTAATTTAATTTCTAATGTTGCCCACTGACCAAATTACACGGGGTAGAATGTAAAGGTTAAAAACAAAAAATGATTAGTAAAAATAACAAAAAGAAACCAAGCTGGGGAGGGAAAACAGACTGATTTAACAAGTTCATGCATCATACATCCTGACCTAAATCCATGCTAAACTATATGTTCAATTCTAATTTTCACAGGTTCTTTAGTGTTTTTAAATAGTTTATTTATTTTACTATTCCTGTAGACTTCCACACTCCAGCAAAAGTTCTAGAATAATACAATACAATACAATAGCAGAGTTGGAAGGGACCTTGAAGGTCATCTAGTCCAACTCCCTGCTTAGGCAGGAAACCCTATACCATTTCAGACAAATGGCTATCCAACATCTTCTTAAAGACTTGCAGTGTTTGGGCATTC
>JAPKID020007318.1:0-10311 GCA_026931265.2 Tropidonophis doriae | reverse complement strand
TTTAATTCCATTATCCATATTGCGCATTTTTACATCCACATCATGAAGTTTTAAATCAAAATCTTTGAATTTAGCTTCTGTGTCTAGAGCCAATTGTTCAAGCTGCTTATCAGTCCTACACACCACCCTAGACAAAGTTTCAGCCACAGTTGTTATATTACTTTGAAGTTGATCAAATTTGTCCTGGACATAAGCTTTAAGATTTATAATCTCTCTGTCTATGTAGGCTTTCAAATCCTGCAGACTAGTTACTTCAATCTGCATTTTCACACCAAGTGGAGGATCCCCCCCCTGCTTGATTTCCATAGCTAAAGACAAACTTTTTTTTTCACTTCTCACAGTCTTATTTCTCTGTTGTTTAAGAGGGGAGATTATTTGCTTTTCTTCCTTCTCTTCCAATCTTTCTTCAGTCAAAGAAGATAAATTGTAGCAATGTGTAGCAGTTTAAAATACACACTTTCTCTTTCCAGCCAGAGTGAAAAACATTGTAACGAATTGAATAAACAAACAAACCGGATAGCCTTAACTTCCGCTGGATTGCTTGTTAATGCTTGTTAACACCATCTTAATTCCTTTGTTCTGAGATCAGGCTAAACAAGCTTAATTATTTTTTTATTTTATTTTTTTATAAAAAAGTTTTATTGGTTTTTTAAATTTTTTACAAAAAGGAAAAGGGTTAGTTGCATAAGAAAATATTTAAGGACATTTCCTGGAAAACTTTATGCCTGTCTAATACAACCAGATGAATGGATTGTGTTTCTGTAGGAATGGAAGCACAGTTGATCTGAATTGGGAGAAATGTTCCCAGCAGGTTTGCCATGAAATTAATTCTGATCTGGACTCACTAACAATCTGTCATGTCAACATTTATCAGATATTTCATTTCATGTGTCAGCAACAGTGTAACTTAAAGTACAAGAGTGGATCCATAGCCAAATGCCAATCTCTAGAATTCCATTTCCAAGAATTTGGGATTCAGAGACAGGAACAACATTTAAGAAGGATACAGAAAGAGTAAAAGCAATTTAATTTCATTTTCTGGATATTCTCGCCTTTTGGAAAGGTTTTTTTTTTTTTAAATCTTGCCTTTCATATTTTTTTACAAATAACTCAAGACGATGAACATACTAGTGGTGGGTTCCTACCGGTTCGGTCCAGTTTGGGCAAACCGGTAATGTTTTGGCGGCCTGAGTCTCTGGAACTGGCAGCGACCCAGGCCTGCCATGCCCCCAAACTGGTTCCCCAGGCGGCGCTGTAGGCACCGCCATCTTGTTTTTCAGTTGTGCGCATACGCAGAACAATTTTAATTGTACTGCGCATGCACATGCAGTGCACACACAAGCGAATTGCCGGTAGTTGCTTGTACAGTACTGTATGTACAATTACACACAATAGTTGTATGGAACGTACATAATACTTCCTCTTCCTCTTTTTCTCCACGACAAAACCCTGTGAGGTGAGTTGGGCTGAGAGAGAAAGGCTGGCCCAAAGTTACCCAGCTGGTTTTCATGGCTAATATGGGACTAAAACTCACTGTCTTCAGCACCTTCGCCACTCCAACAAACTGGCTCTTTCCGCCCCCCCCTCCCTAATATCTTTCCATTTTTACTCGTATATTTCAAGACCAGGAAAAGCCAACTGCATGTAGCAAGATGCTTTCCTTGCCCTTGTAGTTTTGCTAGCTTCCAAAGCTTTTAAAGGCAAGGAAAAGATAAATTCCTGTGGATACTTTGCTGACTGTCCACTGTGCTTTGCAGATGAGCTGACCTGCAGTGCCAAACTAACAGTGTGGCCTTCACGCCAACCCCTTTTCACCCGCAAACTGGAAACTCTGGCTGTGGTGGAAGGACGGACAGCACGGCTGGACTGCAAGATCAGTGGGGAACCCCCACCAACCATCCTTTGGACCCACTTTGGTAATTCTCTCCCCCCCATCTCTTCAGTTCAGAGACACTGTCTTACAAGATGTTCTAAGATTAGGCAACATGGCTACGGAGGGAGGGTCAATATATATGGATTGTTGTCCACTTCCCTGGGCCAGGCTTGGTGGTAAAGAGGCAGAAGGCCACAGGATCTAAATCTTATTCTCTTTCAAAAGGTTGTGGGAACATCTATAGCCAGACTTGCAGTTAAGTTGCCACCTCAGAAATCAGTATTTGTCGTCCTAGTGATGTATCGGTTAACAACCAATGAGGAAAAAATTCCCCTGCCTTCAGACATCATTGAGCCCGGATCCCACCAAAATCTACTGAGGGGAAAAGTATCCACACTACCCATATCCACATCTTGCAGCCTTCCCTTCACTGTTAACATGTTTCTTTCCAGTGGCCTTTTGGCATAGCCATTTCTCAACAGAGCTTGGCCTGAATTCTGGGGTGGTAAGTGACCTGTTAATCTACCAGTTGGTAACAAGAACATGTTCAGTCGCTGACGATGACAGTAGTTGCGGGAAAAATATGGTTGCTGCCATGCCAAAAAGTTTTAATATCTCTCTCTATCCCTCAAGAGAATGCAAAGGGAACAAGAAGATTCTTTTCACTGTATTCTGCCACTGATCTTAATTATGGTCCAAGACCTAGAGAGCTATATGTTATTTCCCCCTGCCCCCCCGATGGGTCCTGAATGCGAGGTTGTTTAACTCATATAAATTGGTACCCACTTGTGTCTTCTACTCCTTTCTGGGTCAGACTCTGACTGTCATGTGTCTGATGTAGGCCAGCCTGTACAAGAGGGGGAAACCATGCGTATACAGCAAGATGGGGGACTCCACTCGCTGGTCATCCTGCATGTGAGCTCCGAGGATGAGGGTCAGTACGGGGTGAGTGCCAGCAACAAGCACGGACGAGCTGAGTGCACCGCAGAGCTGTATGTGGAGGAGCCGCGGCCAGCAGCTAGCTCCCAGATGTGAGTGGGAGGAAGAGGAGGAGGAGGAGGAGGAGGAGGAAAAAGGGCTGAGTGGGGATTGGTTATGGAAGATCCTAGAGACTTTTGTACAATTGAATACGCTGTATAGCCATGACATTGCCAGAAAGTCACCTAAGCATCCTTAGTTATAATAATGCATTTATGACCTGATCCCCAGTCATGGGGCTCTAACTCTCTTTGGTTATTTTAAATCCACTTAGGTAAAAGATGGGTGTACTTTGTTTTACTGGGTTTCGATTTTGACCCAGTGATATATTGGCTCCATCTCTGCCTTTCCATTAGCCAATGAACCCACAGGAAAGCTCATGCATTAAAATAGGCTGCTGTCTTGACAAGTATAAAACCAACGATAGACTTTTTCCTTCTCTTCATGCCCATGAAAGAATTAGTAGCAACTCTTGAAAATAGAGTTTAAAATCTGGGAATCACTCTGTACTCAAATCTGGGAACCAAATTTGGTTACTGTTCTGATTAACAATCTCATGTATAATTCTGGAAGACAGACTTCAACATGGCCTAGCTGCTTGATTTAAAATACTGTGTGTAACTTTTAAATGTACACATAAACCCTAAGGCAGACAGACAGAAGTTGTGGGAACTGACCATGCTTGCTTGTGGGTTTTACAAGCTTTCTCAGAGGATTCCCTTCCTGTTTTCCAGTTCCAGATTTTATAGATGCTTCAGAGCACAGAACTTCTGATGCATCAGCAAACTATAATTAGCTTGCTTGAGGCCAGGGACATTATCAAGACAAAATAGAGACATTTTCTATTAAGGCCAATTGAACCAATTACATGTAATATAAAAAGAGCCCTGAAGAGTGAATCTGTTGTCTCCAAGAATGTCCTTGCCACTGCTTAAAAACAACAGTTTTCTAAGTATCCTGGATAATGGAAATTATTAGTCAGACAATCAAAAAAATTAATCTGGCTGGGTAATCCCCCTTACCTTGTATTAAAAACAAATATTTTTTCATTGACAACGATTCAACAATTCCCTTTCCAATGTGTACCACAGTCAAATCATTTTTGTATTACAGGATTCCTGTAATATATTACTGAATGCAATTGAAAATGCTCATATGGCCATTGAAAACTTCACTAACTACAGTATATGTTAGATGTTGCTCAAGGAAAATATGGAGATGTTGACTAATTTTTCCTATCTTAAAATACTATAATTTCCTTTTTTTAAAAAGAGCTGCTTGAAAGGAACATCAACGCTGATTTTACCAGTTTGGGGTTTGTTTGTTTTTTGTAACACACAATGTACAAAAAAGTTTAAAAACTTTTTAAAAACGAAAGATACAAACTGAGAAGGAAAAAAGGTCTATCCTATAATTTATACTTATCAATGATCATTGGTTAACCAAAGAAGTCACAAAAAATATAACAGATACAAGATGCTATTGTAAGATACGTCACAATTTCTACCATAATATTACATATTACTGCATCCCTTAGTAGAAAATGTTGCCGTTTCCAAAACAGATAGATAACACAGTTCCTACAACCATTCCTTGACATCTAGAATAATATCACTTTTCCTTAATTTCTTAACATACAGTTGTTTTGCCATCATCCCCCTTCCATGCTCAATATAACCACGATTTTTGATAAACAGCCAAATTCCACAGCTGTGCTACAGAATTCATTGTTACATTGACATATTTTAACACTTAAACATTTTCCTATTAATCTCCTAATATACATTAATACATAATCCCAAACCTAGTTGATTTTTCTTGTAATTCTCTCTATCGTTATGCATACATTGCCAAACAAATCAGTTGTGGATTCATGTTACCTATCCCATCCCCATATAGTCAAACAGGCTAAAATGTGTTTGTTTATAAATCATATTTATAAAGCTACCCAATCCAGAGTAATTCTAGACAGCATACCAATTAAAAACTTACAATATAACAAAACAAAAAAGGTGATAACTAGGGAACCAAAATATCCAACAGAACACACATCCTGCGTCTAATCCAGAAGTTGGGGGAAAAGCCAGGCCTTTATACTCCATTTAAAAGACAGGATCGATCCAGCATACTTTCCATGCAATAATATCATAACCCACATTTACTTGCCTCGAACTCAGTCCCTTTGGGATTGCTTGAGTTTCCATTAACTATGCAAAGTCTTTCAATTTCTTTTCTCGTCATACTTTTTCTCCTCGGGGAATATTTGCAACAGATTTCCCTGTGCTTTTTCTTCTTTTTTTTTATGGGATGTATTTTAGAAATAGATATTCGCCTTTCCCATGTTTGTTTCTCTGAGACATAGTTGTGGCTTGTCCACAGGAGGTAGTTTTCTCTTTGCTCAAAAGGGAAAAAGGAACATTACACCTGTATGCGAAGCCACAGAGTTGGAAATCTGTGGCATGACCCCTCTTGCCCAAGGCGGTGAACCAAAAGGAAAGTAGGCCTCAGAGTAAAATGTTTTAAGTATTGTAGGCCTATACTTTTAAATGAAGGTAGCTCATCTCATAAAAAGGATTTTTCCTCTTTCAGCAACAGACCCCTTCACTAGACAAGGATCATCTTGTCTAACCCTCTGTAGCAGGGGTGTCAAACTCACGGCATCATGGCAGCATCATGTGATGTATTGGGACTTTCCCCTCTTTGCTAAACTGGGCATGGGCATGGCCAGCATGTGGCACATCCGGCCCGCGGGATGTAAGTTTGACACCCCTGGTCTATAGTGTTCAAGGATCTATTAAAAACATCCATAAGAGATGGTTATCCAGCTTCTTCTTAAATGTCTTCCAGAATGGAGAACCATTTCCTCCATAGGCAGACTGTACCATTGCTGTAGAGATCTTACCATTGAAAGTTTGTATTTATATATAAGTGTCAGATAAATAAGATACATATGCAAGCACCCCAGTAGCTGGATTTTTTGATGCATTTGAGGGATTTCTCTTCTTCCTTTCTCTTGCAGTTCCAAGCTAGAGAAGATGCCATCGATCCCTGAAGAACCAGAACAAGGGGAGGGTGAAGTTGAACGCTTCACCATGCCGGACTTCTTGCGACCGCTGCATGATCTGGATGTGGTGGAATCCAAAGAAGCTGTGCTAGAGTGTCAAGTGGCTGGTCTTCCTTATCCAACCATTACCTGGTTCCACAATGGGCGGCGCATCGAGAACTCTGAGGACCGCCGAATGACACAGTGTATGTTCCATCCTGCAGGTTTTCTTGAAAACATGGGAATTCCTATAGGAAATAGGGCCAGTTCCAGGTTTGGGGAGGCCCTTGGGCAAGTAACCTCCCAAGGGCCCTGCCATCTTTGTCAGCAATAGCCATCAGAACTTCCTGTCTATTATTAGCCCTGAGCTCTACTGCCTGCTTGCTTCCTTGCCAGCTGGTTGGGTGTGAATGAACCAGGAGTAGCAATAGCAATTAGGCTTATATAGCAGTTGCTTCTTTCTTCATACCACCATTTTTTCCTGTGTACTCTGGACTGAGTGAACAGATATATCCATCTGCAAGTTCATATGGTGATTTTTTTTAACTTTAAATTTCTAACCTCTCCTTTTTATAGGATCTCATCAGCTTTATCCAATTATAACTTTCTCAGCCTTCTTCCTCTTGACCCATTCACCCTCCATTCATAAATACATCTGCTCTTCGTTCATGCTGTCTGTCACACCAAGTATAGTCATTCAACTGTATTCCATACTCACTGGAATTCTTGACTCTATTCCCTTCTTTTTGCACACAGACACAGTCTTCAGTACTCATCCCCCCTGCATTTAATTTACATTTATGTTTTTCTAAGACACCCTACTTCTTTACATAAAATGGGCAGAAGCAAGTTCTTAAAAATAGCCATTTCTTGCTTCTTTCAACATAACGCAACCTTGGGGCTGATAAGCATCTTGAATGCTCCTCCCCTACCTTTTTAATTTCAATTACGTATACTATTTTTGTTTTAACCTCCTCCTATTGAAATATAATATTTTTACATGGTTTTTATGTTTTTAATTATATGCTGTACTGAGTCGGCGAGATGGGTAGTAGTCTATATTTGATATAAGTATAAATAAATTCATTTCTTGCAACAAACTCCATTCTACTACATTTTAACTAGCATTTGCAAGTCATAAAATCCCTCCTTTAATAAATATTCTATCTAGTTACACAAAGTCATCGACTTACTTAATATACTGCCATTTATCTGTAATTTGCAAATTATGTAGTCTACTTTCCTGCCAACGTAGTTTCCTTGTTATTTGATAAATTAATTTTCAAATCCATATTATTTGCTGCATCATACAATCTACTTACCATTCACTGCAAATCACTTGAGTTATTGGCCAACCGCATAGTATCATCTGCATCCAAAAATACACAGCTTCACATCCCAAACTAAGGCATCTCTAATGACATGCTAAGCATTTCTTAAACAACTATCCATAAATCCATTAAATAGCCAAAGGGTGACAAACAGCCAAGTGTTACTTCCTGCTCAGTATTGATTTATTCCCTAAATATTCCATTTATATGCTACATATCCACTTACCACAGATAGCACCCCATCCTCAACTCCATATTGGTATAGGCCATATTCATGTCTATAATTACTTTATCATAGTCTTTCTCCAAATTGACAAATATAAAATAAACTTTCTTCCACACCTCCCTCTATTTATCTATGATTTGCTGAACAACAAAAATAGAGTCTACACATTTGTTGCCTAGCATAAAGCCTCACTCCACTTCCCATATTTGCACATTGTCACCTCTTATACCTTTTCAAACAAACATTTTCCTAAGTATACTTCTTAAACTAATATTCCTGTAATTTTTGTGTACATTCTTGCTTCTGATCCTCAAACTGTGAGTTGTGTCCCTTTGAGGGATGGCAGGCAAATTTGAGGAGGGGGACACTTGATCCAATTCCGCGTGGACATGGGTGGCCTTTGACAAAATGCTGGCTCTGGACCAGATTTTATGCAGCATTCGGGAGCTGAGGTTCTCCCTCAGTGACTTTTGCAATTGGCTTCTGTGATAGTCTCAACACATCTCTTGAGTACTTGCCAAGGTCACCTTCTGAGTTAGAAGGCAGGAAAGAGGTGGTGACAGTCACCATCTTGTCATCAGTTCCTTAATTCAAATATATGTTCCTGGTCCCATGTGGTTCCTTTGTAAAACTAGTGAAAGACTTGACTCCTTTAGAGCATTTAGAGCCCACGCTAGATTCAAGTCAACCTGATCTACTTGGATCTAAATATTTGCACACCTTTAATTATCACTGTTCACTGGAGTTTTACACACAATTATCCCTAGCCTATTAATCCCTATTTTTATATGCATTTCCTCAACATTAGGTGATATCAGTTCATGTCACCTGATATAATTTAGCTCCTGATTCATAATCTATGCCTTAACTTTCCTCCATATATATCCATCAGTTCCATTTAACAAGATTCATATCGATTCATTCATATCTATTACATCCTTCTTATTTCTCTTATTTCACAATATAGCAAATATCTATTTTCCATCCTTCTAGTTCATCAATTAATTGAGCAATTAATTCTTTAACATTTTGTCCACTAGCTTTCCACGTTGGTCACAATCTTGCATATGCTATGCTTTTTCTCCTAATAGAAATTTACTATGTTACCACTCATCATATAAAAATTGTACTGGAGAATTCTGGGAGTTGAGATCCATGCATCTTCAAGTTGCTAAGGTTGAAAAATACTGGTCTAGATTGTCAAATTTAGTTGTACCTCAGTCATGTGTAGCATTTCCTGGTAATAGGAAGGAAAGTTCTAGTCAGCCTTGTACATGTTAGCTGGGGACTGCCAAACTCAAGCCAAACTGTATACAACAGAAAATAAAAACAGATGGGAGGGGGTTGAAGAATTGATGAATGCTATTCTCTGATTGGTCAGTTGGTGGGAATATTGCCCATTTAATGGTGTTTTGAAAATATTAAGAACTGGCCAAACCAATGAAAATGATCACAGGTAAGGTTCAAGCTACTTTTGAGGGATGAAGAATTGAAATGTTGATGAATATGGAAGTGTCCTAAAATATATTTTTTTTGCTCCTATTCATGGCATTCAAAATCCATTATCTGGGTTTGTTACTACTACAACTTGCTTCAGAATTGGATATGGGCTAGCTGGCAGAGTAACTTAACTCACAGCTCTGTTATCACCTGACTCTCTGGTTCACCTTCCAAATTTGTAAGGAAAAATGCTCTTAAAATAGCACTGGAAATACTCATTTCATGCCAGCTTGCCCGTTATATTCTCCATGCTATTTCTTCAGCAGTATTTTCCTACAGTCTCTCTGTAGCTGTTACGTTGGCTGCCTGCTCCTAAAAATATTGGTGCCCAATGCCAACAAATATTATCTCATCTTGTGCCCTTGCCCTTTTCCCACCCTTCACCTCTTCATCTCTCTTTTCTCTTTGCAGATAAGGATGTACACCGTTTGGTCTTCAACTCTGTCAATCATGCCCATGCTGGAGTTTATAAAAGTGTTATTGCCAACAAAGTGGGGAAAGCCACCTGCTATGCTCACCTATATGTCACAGGTAAGAAAAGAAGCTGGGACATGGAAAGAGGTTCCTATTAATTTAGACAAAGTTCTGCTTAAGCATTCCAGGTGTGCTAGGTTACACCTGTTTGGTTTTAAGGCTATGCTTGCTGGGTGGAGGACATGAGGATAAAAAGAAGGACATGTTCTCTTTCTGGTCTGTAACTCTTGCAGAGATTATTTTCCTATAGCACATGAGATTCTGCCTAGTCCTCTATTTCTTGATTGATATGTGTAGAAAAATCATCTAATATACAGTACTTGGACATAATAAAGTGACTTAACAATAAAACAACAGAATTCTTGATATAGCTGATGAAAGGGAGGAAAACCAGAGGTAACTCTGATTAGAAAGTAAAGCACTATTTTTTCCCTTTCCCTATGTTTGTCTTTTACAGATGTGGTACCCACACCTCCTGATGGTCCACCCACCATAGCAGCTGTCACTGGCAGAGGTGTCACACTGAACTGGAATGCACCAAAGTGGCTGGATTCAGCTATTGGTAGGCAAGGACAGGAAGGCAACAGGGATGCAAAGGGAAATTTTTACTCCCAGATTCTACTTTTCTAGAGTGTAGCGCCGTCATGGGGAACCTATGGCATGTGTGCCAGAGGTGGCACTCAGAGCCCTCACCAGCTGCTCTTCTGGTTTTCGACACACACATGTGCACCAACCAGCTGGTGTGCCAGAGTGACACTCAGTTGTACATATCCACCCCAAACCACCCCAACGATGCCATCGAGGTGCTGTACCGGTTTCTGGAGGCCGTACGGGTTTGGATGGGTAGTAACAAACTCAGGCTCAACCCGTCCAAGACCGAGTGGCT
>JAPKID020007317.1:0-10312 GCA_026931265.2 Tropidonophis doriae | reverse complement strand
ATAGATAGATAGATAGATAGATAGATAGATAGATAGATAGATAGATAGATAGATATAGATATAGATATAGATATATATAGATATATATAGGCATATATAGATATATATAGATATAGATAGATTTATTGTACTAAAAATGAGTCTGAATTAGAAACATGCTATTTCATAGTTTGTATTTTAATAGTGCTAAGAGTAACCAGTATTTCTAATTTATTTGTTAATATACAGCTTGCTTTATAGATTTTTCCTCAGCTTCCTATGTTCTACTTTTTTTTCAACTACTGCTGTGAAAAATCCTAAATTTGCAGGCCGAAACAAAGAATGGTTTACACATCAAAAATATTTCAAGAATGGTATTTTTTTATTACAGTTGATCTTTTTTTGTTCTTTTTTTGTTTCCTTATCCTGCAGAGTGATTCAGTACATTGTTATACTTCCTTCCAATTATAATTATGTAGTACACAGAGTGTTTATATTAAAGAAATCTGATGTAGAATTTGAAAAATTGGAAGGGGCCATTTAGGCCTTAGAAGTCAACCTCGTGGTATACAGAAATCTCTTATGTATTATGTGTATTATGAAATAGTCATCCTCTGCTTGACAAGTCCAGTGCAAAGAGCCAATCACAGCTCTTGGGCCATTGCTTCCACTGCTCTTATTGTTAGAACATTTTTTTAGAAGAAATCTGTCTCCCTGGAACATATTATTTTGTGTTCTGCCCTCTGGTATGATACAACAGGTCTTGACATCATCTGTGATACACTCCAAGGTACTTGTTTTATTATTCTTAGAGGAAGAATTTATCAAATCTCACTCTGTTTTGTTCAGCACATTTTCCTAATCTACTAAAATTGTTTTGAATTTTGTTTTTGTCTTCTAGGATATTAGTTATTGCATCTAATTTTGTGCCAATTGCCAGATTTGATCAAAAACTCCCATATATCTAAGTAATTAATTTAAAAAGGGTGTAGTGTGAACCTTGTGGCATCTCACTTGATACCTCTCTCCTGTTTTATTAAGAGCTATTAATGAGTAATCTTTGGCTATGATTTTTCAGCTGGCTATGAATCTACTGATATTTCATCACATGCAACTGATATAATGCAACTACAACTCATAATGCAGCTAATTTAACCCAAACCACAGTATTCAGTTAAATTGTTCTAGATCAATAGAAGATAAAACCATTTTATCACAAGATATGACTAGTTATCATATTTATACTCATCTTAATATCAGGTAATATTTTTCTAATGAATGCCAATTTTACCATTCAGCAAAATAAACAGAAGTGTGAGATTTATTTGACACTTTTATCCTCATGTCTTCCTCACAATCCACTTGATTTCACAAATAGTTTTCATAATTTTATTTAAGGAATTTAAAGTTGCCCTGTAAGTACTTTTGCTTAAACATTGTTCCATTTCTGGGATGGAGTGGGACTACAAGATGAACATAATTGTCTATAGCTAATGGAAACTTGCTACTGTAAAGATGAATTGTCCTAACAATATGGCCTATTATAAGCCAAACAGTAGAACAACTATGTGAACAGTAAAACAATGTAAAAAACATTTAGCACTTCAGCATAAGTGAATATAAGAGCGGCAAAGGAAACCAATGTGAATTGAAACACAATGTGACTTTCATTCTTGGGTCCTAAGTCAAGACACAAATACAAAAGACCAGAGTTTACATCATAACAATGCAATTCACACAGTGCAATTATTGCAACCTTGCAGTTTGCACTGGATGCTTATACTGTTAGCTTCATATTATATAATTGATCTTTCACTGCTTCCTACATAATCTTTTCAATTGGAAATGTCAGGGACGGGATCTAAGATTCTATAAAGTGTTCCTGAGCTATAAGTAGAACTTTATTTCCTTTTGAATGTTAGACTAGTATAGTTTTATAATAGTATCAGTTTCAATAATATGGTTTCCAGTAGCAGGACCTGCAGAATTACTGTCGTGATAATTTTCTCAAGCATCTAACAAAACAGAGCCACCTTATTCTGTATTAGCTGCAACCCCATGTAGAATGCAGTGCAGTGGTGGGTTTCAGCTACTTCGCACCTATTCGGGAGAACCGGTTGTTGGAAAGCAGTTCAGAGAACCGGTTTTTGGAAGAAATCTCATTTTGTTTTTCCCTCCACTTTACAGGGCTAATCCTGTAAGGGAGGCAGGAAAGAAACATTCTGGTGTTGTTTCTAGCCTAATCTTTATTTCCCTGCTTACAGAAACTGCCTCTCTGGTTAACACTTATTACATTGTAACAGCTAAAATGAAATGCCCATCAATGTGAGTGACATTAAATTGACCACGCCCACCCAGTCACATGACCACTGAGCCATGCCTACCCAGCTGTCATTAGGGCAGAGAACCAGTTCTTAAATTATTTGAATCCCACCACTGATGCAGTGTAGTAGTCCAGATGCATAGTAGTGGGGGAGTGAATCACCATAGCACTCCCTGTCCAGGTAGAATTACAGCTAGCAAACTAGGCGGAACAGGACAAAGGCTATCCTGGCCATGAATTCCATCTGCCCATTCAGTAGTAGACCACTTATTTGTAAACCTACTCCCTTCTCTGAAGAGCCATTAACCATAAAAGATAAAGAACAGCTTCAGTTTGGTGGTTTTCTCCCTTTGGTGGTTTTCTCCCTTTTAGATTAACAGTTTTCAGGTACCAAAACAAGATTTCCCCCAGCATCTCCATATCACTCATACACTCATAATATTGCATATCACTCATACACTCATAATACTGCATTACGAATACTTCACATTAATAAACTCTCCAAAGCACTTTGTGTAAATGCTAAACAAAAGGGAAGGGAAGACCAATCCTTTTGGCATCCCATGCAAGATTGAATTGGACTATCTCTTAATCTCACATCACCACCCTGATGTAGTGTTAGTGGCCAGCAACAATATCCTATACAAAACAATCACAAAGTGCAGGTGGTATATGTTCCTGTTCTCATCTCTAAAAAGAAATTCACCTAAACTTTGTCACCAGTCAAGAGGCTGTGAAATCTGTAAGTTAACAATTCCTCGCCTCTTTTTTTAACTGCACAGGGTGATTGTATTCTTTTCAAGTAGTCATCTTTAGTCCTCATCCAGTGATTCCAGGCACTGCTATAACTACAAAACTTGCAGAACTTCAGAAGATCCAGGAGCACCTCAAATTCATTGCACAGGGACAAGTAATTTGGCAGCAAGCTAGATGTGGGTTGCCAATTTCTTTACTACTGGTTCAGGCGTGCTCCCAGGTATGTTTGACACTTCTGTGCATGCACAGAAGCGTATGCATGGGTGGGCAGAGCCTTCTACTGCTGCTACTACCAGTTGGGCCAAACCAGCAGCAACCCACCTCTGGAGCAAAATAATTGAAAGTTTAATTTATCTCCTAATTCCAGAGACTAACTAGGCAAATCTCTGAATCCATGAGGCATCTCTTATGGGCCTCCTGGTGTACCCTAAGGCCTGAGGCAGTACTAAGTGGTAGTCAATCCCAGTTTGACCAAACCTAGGACCTAGCAGCCAGAACGGCAGATTTATGAAAGAGTGGTATCACTTTTTCACTTTTTTTGTATGCATTGGTTTTGATAAATGCCAAGTATGTCCATTTATCTATAAGCATGGTATTATTAGATATGGTTTTGGAATTTACAGTGTAAGTAGTTTGAGCCCATGAACCCATTATCCCCTTTTATTTTGAAATCTCTATGTAAATGAAATTGTCACAAGTGCAAAATGAGTGAGTTCTTGATATCCAAAAATGTTATAACTGAACTCTGTGGAAAGAGTTTTCCTTTGCATGCCTACTATTGACTCTGGTATCCTGACAATTACCCCAAAGTAAATAGAAATAGGGCAATTAATATGATTACCACCATGCTCTCTGGCAACCTCCATCATTCTGGATCACTCCAAAAATGATCTCTCTGGGAACCGAGTACAGGTTTCAGTTGGACAAAAGTTCCTTAAATTTGGCTGCTTCTAATAGTTATTAAATAGGAAGCAGCAGCACTTATGTTTTAGCAAGAAGATTTATCAAGGTCAGTATGGAAATACTTCAATTTATACATAACTTTGTTAAAAATGTAAAATAAACCATCTTCCCCCCACCCTTCCCTTTATAGTTTATTGATCTATATTCCACAGGTGCAATTGTGCTGAAGTTATCTTTTACAGCCATGTATAACAGTTCAATGGTCGTGGTGGCTTGTCGATCAGAAAGGTGGGCAGTTTGAATCCCTAGCACCACGTAATGGAGTGAGCTCCCATTACTTGTCCCAGCTTCTGCCAACCAAGCAATTTGAAAGCATGTAAAAATGCAAGTAGAAAAGTAGGGACCACCTTGGTAGGAAGGTAATAGCATTCCATGCACCTTCGGCATTTAGTCATGATGGTCACATGACCATGGAGACGTCTTTGGACAGCGCTCTTCGGCTTTGAAATAGAGATAAGCCCCACCTCCTAGAGTCGGGAGTGACTAGCACATATGTGCAAGGGAACCTTTACCTTTACTTATAACATTTTCTAATTACAACAAGATACAAAATAGACACGCTGAACACATGCTAAAGTAAATGTTACCTAATATTTATTCAGATAGAACCAATACTATCCTGAAATGAAATTTGGCAAATGAAACTTGGATACAAAACAAAGCAAAATAATAGATTCAGTACTTTATTGACTATTTATGGCAAATTACTATTTTTTCTACATAAAGTCCAGGTATAGCTGGACAACTAATATATAACTTTGCATTGTATATTTTCATGTAAGGTTTTTTATCACAATATAATCTTGTACCATACACGATTTGTGCATATAAATTACGTCAGCTAGTACATGTACATCTTTTTTTTTTAAAAGTCAACTTTCACAGTACCAAGAAAGCAGGAGAGAGAAAATAATGTATAATGCATACAAAAAAAGTCATATTAACAATTCATTGACTTCCTACTTGGTAATAGATAGAGCCAGATGCACACATTAATGGCTGGCTGTCGCTGATTTGAGCTGTGTTTAATGTGGTGGAAATGAAAAATCATCTAGTCTCTGACATTGGCTTATTTGTGCACTTTAAAAGAAATAGCATGGTTTTGCATGTGTGTTTTAAACTCTGTCTGTCTTTCTTCATATATATCTTTATATCACTTCCTAATTAATTGTCATCCAAGAATGCTATTTCTTAACATGCATGTGTACAAAAGCTAAAAATAATTGTTCTTTTGTCTACCACGTGCAAAGTAATTATACATTATCATGACAATGATCTGTTTCAATTTCAAATGGTCATAGGAGAATAACATCTGTTTTTCAAATGTCAAGTTAATTGTTAGTCAAAGCAATACTTTCTATTGGATATATTGGATAAAATATGTTTATGCTGTGGGCAAAAGAAACATTTTCGCTAAAAGCTTTGTTTTTTTTAACTTCAGTAGCATTAACAATTAGTACAGCTTTTCCAAATATATGCTCTCCAGATGTGGTAAATTTCAATATTTATAATTCTCAACTACTAATACTATAAATTATATTTTCACTGTAGTAAAACAGCAAGGGCAATAATACTAATTTATATGTTAGACATATGTATCTAATATTAGCGATAATCAGTGTTCAGTGTTCAACACTTGGTCTATCTTTTTCATTGTGAAAGTCTCCCCCCCAGGAAATTTCTGAAAAGCTTTGCCAAGAAAACTACACGTTCTTGTTCAAGTAGTCTCTGAGAATCAGACAAGATTGAACAGAAGGAGAAAAAAAATTCCAAGCTATATATAAGTTACGTTAGAGAAATTAATTATCATTAGAATTACATCTCAATATCAGAGTTGGAATATCACTTCTCAATATAGTGTGTAATTTTGAAATAACAGCAATTCAAGTATTTTTTTTCAAGAAGAATTTAGGAAGAATATTTAACATATGCATTTAATCATGTTATGTCAATGTTTAACATTAATTCTGAATCAGGATTTATTTAACCATAATAAGCACATAAATGTGGCTTTCAAATGTAAAATATTAATAACAGAACAGTTCAAAATAATGAATACCACTATTAGTTTATTTATTAAAAATATTAAAACTATAATAAATGAAGCAACTTTTAGCCTCCCAAATAATAACTGTAGCTAAAACCATAGAAAATTAAAGTTTTCATCAATTCAATTGATTGTCAAATAAATGAAATAGTAAATGTATTTGATGAACCATATTATATCCAGCATAACTAATGTGGTTGTTTTAACTTAATATTTAGAGTATAGAAATCATGTAAAATTGCTTTCTTACTATTTAGAACAGGGGTCCCCAACCCCCGGGCCGCGGGCTGAAGAGGAGGAGGAGGGGGCAGCCCCCTGAACAGAGTGCACGCCAGATGCGGGAGAGCGCAGGCGTGGCCGTTCGCGCCATTGGAGGCTTTAGAGGGCTGAGTGAGCCGACTCCCCCCCCGCGTGCACAGGCGCAGGCACAGCCGTTTGCACCACTGGAGGCCCTAGAGGGTCGAGTGAGCCGACTCCCCCCCTCCAGCTCCTCCTTTACGCCAGCCGGTCCGCAGAATTTTCTTTAAAATGAAACTGGTCCCTGGTACAAAAAAGGTTGGGGACCCCTGATTTAGAACACCCATTACTGGAAATTTGCAAGCAAAGGCTGGCTATCCAATTGCTTGTGATAATGTAAGAATGGTGTCTTAGATGAAATGGCAAGCAAATGAAAGACAGAAGTAGGAGGAAAGAAAAACTAATCTAGTTTACATAAAAATTATTCTCTACATCCTACCATACTTGTCTGTGCTTGAAAATTATTCCTCCTTGTATGACCTCAATTTATTAACTTAATCTGTATATTGTTTTGTATTCCTAACATGATCTTGTTTTTAACCACACATGCTTCTTGAATAACCATGTCTCTCTTGCTTTAATTTCCTGTGATATATCAAAATTTTCTGTATAAAAATGTATGAAGAATCATGGTCTTATAGCATTGCATTCTGCATGTTTTGACATTCATTGCTATATGAGATCACGTATTACTTTTCTATTGATGTCTGCACATGTTATATTTTTAAAATTTCTTCATCAATTTCTCCATCTTTAATTAATAAACTGATTTATTTACTTTCTTTGGGAGTTGTTTGTCGTGCCTTTTATGTATTAGTTCATATTTAATTTCATTTTCTGTCTAATATATCTACTTACATTGATAGTGGAGTTTAATAACTTACATAACTTTCTGTAGTAGTTCAGCATTTAATGTGTGTTTTATAGCAATAGAACAGCTTGCAGTGCAGTTCTGAAATCAATGAAGAGCATTTGAACAACATTGAATTCCTTCATATTGTTTAATTAAAACTGCCATCTATTTTCATAAACTGGCTTATTTTGGGTTCATTACTATTTTACCTGTCTTAGAAATGAACTTTATTACAGTGTCACCAAGAAACTGCACTGATAACACTTTACTGGAGTGAAACATGAAGTTAATGTGAACACAAAATTAATGATAAACTCAAATGTTTTTGCTTACTCTGTTGAGTATTACTGCTTCCATTTTCGTATGCCTTGAAAAATGATTCCTAAGAAAGTGAAAACTATTCTTTAGAAGAAATTCAACTTCTTTAAAATAAGCTTGGCCCATTAAAAAGTGCTAACAATTATAAACCTCATTAGGTCATTCTACCACAATGAAATCCTTTAATTAACAATCTAGCAGGAGAATCATTTAAAGAAACATGAGAAGCATTCTCTTCTAAGATTAGGATCTGAAAACATATTGTTATTTTTTTTAATTTCCATAGTGCTAATCAAAACTCATTATGTCCATATTGGGTCTAGTTTTCCTAAATGGAAAATAACGTAGTGTTATACATTTTCTTCCAGGGTGGAGGAGACAAAAGTGGGGGCAGTTCTTACCTAGGAAGCATTTTGTTGGATTCTACTTCAATCTATTCCTGTTCCCCTCCTCCCTCACATGTAGCCTTTTCAACATCTTCAAAGAACTAAAAGAAAGTAGATTCTTTTATCAATGAAGAAAACAAACTGACTGCTCGACTTCCGTGCCAGGATTCACATAAGGCAGCAGGGTGGGAAGTATAACAAAGAAATCCTGAATGCACAAAACATATAAGAAAACCTATTAAAATTCACTGGTGAAGCTTAGAGTACACAATGAGAGCAATGTCTGAAATAGGATTTAGCAGGGACAGAAAAGGAAATATACTTATTTAGGAAAAGCATTTCCTTTAAAAATTCAATTCAGATATTGTATTTTACATGCCTACTATATCTTTACTAGAATGTTTGTCCTATAAAAACAATAATCAATTAAACATAATTTAAAAATTGAAGTGCTCCCCAATTACCCAATTGCTACTTAATTTATAACTTAATGGATTCTTCTTCAAATCACTGCTGTAAAACCAGTGCCTGGTTTGTTGCAAGAAGATATTTTTGTCATTCAAACTTTTTCCAGAATTTGAAAATATTTTATGGATGGAACTTTAAGGATTCCTCAGTCAATGTGGAGCCTTTTTTTATGTATCACTCCATACAGCTCCATTGAGCTGTTTGATCTCTACTACTGTGATGTTGACTGGTTCCTATTCTGGGGGGAAAGTATGTAATGACCAGCATCTTCAGGATTATAGCAGCTGTAGCATATACCAATTTATTGGTTTGATAGCAGTAGAGTTTGTCATGAGGGATCTATGGGCATCTTCTGGCACATTAGCCGATGATACCTGGTGCCAAGGCCTGATTGTAGCTAGTTTATCCATGATATAATGCCTCATATGACCTGCTGTGCTTTACAATGGAGATAGTGTCAGTGATGATCCAACTTGAGGCTGTTCTGTCCAGGTGTCCTTCTGGATTTTTTGAGTCTGGGATGTAATAGGTAGTTTTTTGATTTCAGGTTTTGAGAACCAGCTTCTTCTGTCATTCTGCTTCATTTTTTTGGTGAAATGGAATAAGATGACAGGGATGCTAAACATTTAGGAAAAAGTTTTTTAATCAAATAATTTCTCTGTTTCTTCTTCAAGATGTAGAAATATATTATTTCATATCTATGCATATAGCAAAAGATCATTCGAGTCAAGATAAAATATCGATGAACCCTGTCCTTGAATGGCTGGGTGGACTGGATAGTAACCTTAGCAAGTTTATTGTATTTCCAAATTACCTTTCTAGGGATGAGCTTTGAAAATTTGGGTTTAAACCTTTTTAAATAAAATTAAACCAATCAAATTTCCCTAATGGAAAGTGAGAAAGGCTACAGGTTTGCACAAAAAATTACTGGCAATGAGAAAATCTATTCTTTTAGCATTTAAAATTTGTGAACAGTTGCAACCTGTTTTTATTCTTTGGGTGGGAGATAGGAAAATATTTGAAAACAATTTGTGTTGATCAGATTGATTCACTGAAAGTGAACT
Source organism: Tropidonophis doriae (assembly GCA_026931265.2). NCBI lineage: Eukaryota > Metazoa > Chordata > Lepidosauria > Squamata > Natricidae > Tropidonophis > Tropidonophis doriae. Next base: position 858 of record JAPKID020007317.1, on the reverse strand, counting down.
ATAAAAATGCACAAAATATTGAGAGGAAAAATAGATGAAACTTGTATTCTGCTTTTCTATATTTTACATCTATGAGGGTTTTGAGTTTTGGAATCATTTCTGTTGCAGTTCCCTACATCAGCCCAAGTCTGCTTTGAATATTGCAAGGTATTTGCTTGATTATTTTGTCATTTATTACAAATATTGATCTGCCATATTTCAAATGAATCCAAAACCAAAAACACAAAACTCAAGTAACATTTCCTCTGATAACCATCAATAAATGATCAAAATTTAGGAATAGTGTGGTGTGGGTGGATATCATAATTAAAGAATCCTTTTCAGTTTTTCTAGTTTATTATATAAAAATGGGAAAAGACAATGTGAATTTAGAAGCAGTTTTCAAAGGCAGAATGATCATCTCTGCTGAATTCCGCAGAATCATGGCAACTCTTCTCAAATAGGATCTCTCATTTTGCCGAAGACATAAGTATCAGTTGATACCTAATCTCTCTCGCTAGGCTAGCTGCTGGCAGAATAAAAAGCTAAACTAGTGCTTTAATTTGGAATTGAAACAAACTTGGTGCTGTACTTGGAAATTTATGCTTTCAGAGAAACAGGAGATATGCAAGTTGCCTCTTTTATTTTATTTTTTTCAGTGCTTTTAGTGCTATTGGATATATCCTGATTTTGGATTTCTCTCTTTTGAGGGAGATGGAAAGTCAATAAATATAATAGATAGATAGATAGATTTATTTATTTATTTATTTATTTATTTATTTATTTATTTATTCATTTATTCATTTGCATTTTTACCCCACACCCATCTCCCCAAAGGGACTCGGGGCGGCGCACAGGGAAATTTAAAAAACAACAACC
>JAPKID020007316.1:0-10312 GCA_026931265.2 Tropidonophis doriae | reverse complement strand
ATGCTTTTAAAACTTTTTTTAACTTTTATATATCTGTTTTACTTTGGCTGTACACCGCCCTGAGTCCTTCGGGAGTACAGCGGTATAAAAAACTAATAAACCTTAAACCTTACTGCCAAATGTCATACTCGCCTGCTTGCTTAAAAAAATTGTGCTTTCTCAAATATCTCTCTATCTATCTCTCTATCTATCTATCTATCTCTCCTATAGTCAATCTTACGATCATGCCGACATGTCAGCTTCCCCGATGATGACGAGGAGATTGTACGGATTAATCCAAGGGAAAAGAACTGGGTGACAGGTTACGAGGACTATCGTCATACCCCTGTGCGGGGGAAGTACATTGATCCCGATGATGGGGACTCCTATGTGCGGTTTGCCAAAACGGAGACCTCAAAGCATGACTACAGTTACCCTTACGTCACTAACGCTGACTTTGATCGAGGGGATGACATTAAGGGTGCTGTGATAAAAACTCAGCCGGCCAGGTGTAAACAGCGGCGGCGAAAAGAAGACGGGGAAAGGTCACGGTGTGTCTATTGTAGGGACATCTTCAACCATGAGGAAAACAGGCGAGGTCAGTGCCAGGATGCTCCAGACCGAGTCCAAAGCTGTATCCGCCGAGTCAGCTGCATGTGGTGTGCAGACAGTATGCTCTACCACTGCATGTCTGATCCAGAAGGAGACTATACAGACCCTTGCTCCTGCGATACCAGCGATGAAAAGTTTTGCTTCCGGTGGCTGGCCCTAATCGCCTTGTCCTTTCTGGCCCCTTGTATGTGCTGTTACTTGCCCCTCCGGGCTTGCTACCACTGTGGAGTGATGTGCAGGTGCTGTGGTGGGAAACACAAAGCAGTGGATGACAGCGCTCCAAGCCGGTGAAGGCCAGTTTTCTTCCCCTTCTTGGTCTGGAGCATTCTTGGTTTGTGCCCATCTGAGCTGGCCTTGGGAGCCTGTTGGAATCTAGGAACCAGACGGCTCCTTCTCTTTCCCTCCCACTTGGCTGCTCTGCATTGATTGCTCCCGGAGTTCTAACAGACTAATGTACCACATAGACGTTTGTATTATTGATCTGTCATCTAGCAGAAGGTCTTCTGTGTGATTATTCCTTCCTTCCTGCAAGGAAAGCATTTTGAGATGGGAACGGTTGACTGGGACAGAATTTGCAACATCTCACGGGGGTAACCTATATTTAGCACGCTTGTCACACCCGTGAGAGTATATAACGATGAAGTGAAATCCCACTTTGGATTGTGAGCACCTTGCAGCCAGTTTGAGGGTATGGATTCTTGTGCATACAGAAGATGTTTGTGGGTAATAATTGTGCACCATGGTAATGTAGGGCCACCAATTGCACAACCTACAGTTCCTGAAAAGTCCCATCATGTTTGTTTTGGTGGTCTTCTGGGATTTTCTGATTTTTTTCAGGGGTCAGCTAAAATGTGGGAAATGAGCCTTAGTATTACCTGTATTATATGTGAGAATCTGAGAACTCCTGTGATTTCAGACCAATTTTTATACACAAAATGAAATATTTATAAATAGGTTTCTCCTCTTCCTCTTTCCCCAGCCACCATCGCCTTTCTCTTCCAAATAACAGTGGAAAAATTAGCTTTGCATTGATGTTCTTCCCAATGAAAGCAGCCTTTATGCTGTGGTGTTCCTATCTGAGGCAAAGGGGGAGTTTGCATGTTTTGAAATTGACATGTACACCCATGCGCTTGTGTACCTTGAACAGAAAAAAGAGGGAATGTTGCTTTTAAACTTAGTCTACAGGTCAGTATGCTAAAGATAAGGGAATGAATCCTCCTCCCATTCCCCACTTTTTGGAATCCAGGGTGGGAATGTGTCTGGAATGAACCCAAGGTCTTGTGCTTTCCAGACAAATCCAGAAATATAGGGAAGCCTCAATTGCGAGGCCTTTCATTGGCCAGTGTCTTTGCCTTGAAGGCCTTTGAACCAATGAGGGTGCTTTGAACATTTTCTGTCACGGAGTAGGACATAGGACTGCCTGCACCTGGATTGGTTGGGTATGGATTTAATAGAGCCAGAGGGCACCGCCGCTATAGCACTTGACAATCACTTAGATATAGGTAAGAACGTGGCTTTTTAAAAATCATTCAGTTTCTTTCCATGGAAGTGCATTTACTTCTCTCTCTCTCTCTCTCTTTTCTTCCTTTAAAGAAAAGCCTCAGAAGAATTGACACATATTGTCCCAATCATGAATCCAGAGACGTTGCAGAAATGGGGAGGGGAGAGTTAAAAGAAGCATTTACTCATGTTTTTAGTAAACAATGCATCCTAGCTGTCCTCTCCTTCTTTTCTTTACTAACCTGCATGCCTTTGTTCTTAGGTGAAATTGACTGAGAACAGTTTCTCCATCCAGGCAGCTTGTATCTTCCATTTCTCAAGCTCCTGGATCTGCACAGTAATTATACTGGGAACATAAATAATTCCTAGTGATGTTGGGTCAGTGTTACTATTTCCTCTGTTCCCAGTTCAGTGACATAATGCACAGATAGGAAGAAAAAGTAACTGGGCAAAGTTGCACCAGGGTGTTTGTGGGGTTCACTGTCACTGGCCTAAACCAACATCCTGTCCCCACCCCATCCCCAGCTATCTGCTGTGCAGACAATAGGATCAACCTGCAGTTGGCCTAAGGCCACCCTGTTCTTCATTCTCAAATGCACTGAACCAGCATATTTGGCATCTGCAGAGTACTAGGGTGAATAGTTCAAAACTGGAGGAATTCCAGAGTACCTTCTTATCATCTTGCCGATACTAGGACCCTTCAAATATTTCCGTAGCCCTTAAGGTGGGCCCTGCTGAAATCACTAGGCATCCTGACACCAACAAGCAGTGAATTTCAATATAACTTGGTAGTGTACAAAGCGTGCATGCATTGCAAAACCCGCATCAAACCCACTTCTTTGATTTCTGAGTTGTAAAATACAGCAGGGCAAAGTGATAACCTTAATTTTGTGAGGTTTTTTTTTTAATTTTCTTTAAAAGTCACGTCTTGTGTACAAGGCTTGTAATTAGCTGGGGAAATGATATTTTTCTAATATATGATGTGGAAATAGCAAAGGTTTTATTCAAAGGAATAAAGTGTAGAACAGTTTAGCTATAATATAGCATAGTACAATCTGAATATTCTGAGGCAGCTATAGGCGCTGGCTTGTGAGAACAGGCACTGCTGTTCCTGCTTTGGGCAGCTGACTGCCGGGGCATGCGCAAGCTTGCCCCTCTCCCACCTCTTCTATTGCACATTGAAAGAAGTCTTAATTAAAAGAAAAGGAAATGGCTTTTTGTTTTTTTGCCAAATAGCAGCAACCAAGAGTAACACGTTTGCATTGTTCCATGCAAAACAGGCCAGCAGCTCCTTCCAGGAGTGTTGTCGCTTTGATCTTGTTTAATTGCATATGCAACAATCTGTGACGTTATGGCCAAATCCTGCAGCCAGAGCACCCCTGGTTATACTCAGGCATTGATTTCACAATCAGAGGATATTTCTCCTCCCCCTCCCCTTTTTTTTTTTTTTGGGTAGCTCTCTGCTTTGGGCACTTCATAAAATGCATTGGACCAATCCAGAAATACCTGGGCTGGGATCCAGCACCCTCTCAATGAGCAACCCTCCTGAACGCAACCTCCACCTCGACCATTTGCCATGACAAGCTATTCTTAAACTCAGGGCACCTCAGGAGAAGTCTTGGGGAGAGGCCACACTGGCTTGCAGGTGTCAGTGTAGAAACCAGCCTAAAAAAGATCTTGCATTCTCCTTGCATTGCCTTTAGAGGCAAGAAGTGAATAAACATATCCTGTTCCCCTGCTGGCTGGGCCTTTTTCCCCTCCTGGCTTGTATTGAGATGATTTGATGCTAAAGCTCCTCCCCCTGCCAATATGGTCCTCCCCCTTCCAGAGCCCCTGGAGTTTCTTCTGACATCTTTGCAGCTGAACAATGAACACTTGGCTGTAAACCCTCCTATCATAAAGGTAATGTGAGGACAGTGCAAACTCAGATCTTTGACATAATTTGCAGAACCATACTGGGATTGGGGCAATTCGGTTTAGTTCTGCCTTTTACTGCGAATCTACCTGATTTTTTTCATTTTCAGACCCATACCTGAATTGAAATTAATTTACCCTTTGAAAATGTGCACTTATGCGAGAACGTTGGCTTACAGTTCTCCAAACAAAAAGTCACAGTAACAAGATGTCAGGAGAAAGGTGAGCGAAAATAATTAGAGTGTAGAATTGCCTTCTGCTGGGAAATATGCTTGCCATTTAGCACCAAAAAATGGTACAATTGTTGCCTAAAGTTAGTGTTTAAAAAGATAAATACAAAGATGGGATAAGCCAGGGTTAAGGCTTGGAAAAATGAGTAATTGAAATTCAACATTCTTTCATCCTTAATAGCAAGTAAAAATCTGAACTAGATCACTTCATCTTTCACATACTGGAACATAGGGAACCAAGTAATATGTTTTTCTGTGTTTTTCTGTGTAAGAATTCAGTAAGAATTCATATAATCTCCTTAACAGGCTAGTTTACATCAGCTATTTAAAACATAATTCCTCAATTGCAGCCTTCAATTCATGTGTGAGTCAATTCCATCATTCATTTTTCAAATTCCAAATTTGGGATTTTGTCTGTAACATACAGGCAACAAGTCATAGTACAAATAAAAATACTGCTGTTAAATATCCTTTTTTGGAAAAGTGCTAAATGGTAAAGGAAGCTCCTCACTTTTCTTTAGTATTATTATTATTATTATTATTATTATTTTGAACTGGGAAGAAATTTATGGGGCAAATGCTTATTTTATGTGCAGATGACATCCTTTCAAAGGGTGACTAACAAACATCAAGCCAGCCTCAAAAATCAAATAATGGAACAACTTCATTATCTTAGTTATTGTTGCAAAGTTGTCCCATTTTCCTGGATTTCTGTAAGATCTTTCTCCTCTACGAAGCACAACACTACAGAAGATATCTTAAGAATTGTCAAGGTTCCCCATTTAAATTCCCCCTATTTATTTCATTAAAGCAGCTAAAACTTCCCACCTTGCCTCCGCTTGTAAATTCCTTCTTCCCATCTCTCTACCTTGGCTTTCTTTGAATCCTTGGCACTTTGTTTCATGTTCCTTCTTTCTCTCTGTGCATTGGAGCAAGAGGATTGCTTTGGGAAGGAGACTTCAGAGAGGCACGAGCAGAAATGGGGGGGGGGAACTGGGGAGGGGTGTAAATATTTCCCATTGATCTCCACACTTCAGCTGATCAGTGTGTGGTTTTCTCCTCTCTGCTTTTCAGTACTGACATTAATCATCTGAGAAATGATTCAGATTTTATTTTTGTATCTGTGGTAACAATCCATTAACGAAAAGGTGGGTTTTTTCCTCAGTTGTGATTTTTTTTTTCCAAGCTATTGCTCACGTTAACAGATTTAAGTGCCTGAAGCAACCTTCCATTATGTATCTGTATACTAAAAGTTAAAAAACTCAGTTGTATTGATTTTTATAAGCCTTTTTACCTCTGTGTAAAGAATATATATACAAGTGTATGATGTACATTTTAGTTCTTAACTTCTTTTTTATTGTTTCTAATAAGTATGATCATTGTAGCTATTGCTTTAAAATGTATCATGTAAATACAAATACATCATATAAAAACAAGTAAGTGTTTTTCATGTTTTGACAAACTGGATACTTTGATTAATTGATAAGATTCAAGACAAATCTCTAGGACAGTGATGGTGGAAAAGGTCATGCAGAAAGGTCATGTGTACAATCACATGCTCGTCAGGGGCCCGCTCCAGAAAAGCCTAATTTCTGGGTTGTAGAGCGCATGCGCACCTGATGATCAAATTCAGATAAACAAGTTGATCTTTAATTAAAAGACTGACTACAGGTGAGGGTATGACACGGTGGATTGCAGGCGGTACACCCCGGTATGGTGCTCCAGAGGGCCCGCCCGCCCTCACTCCATACTGTGTTTTAAAGCTGTCGGCACTTCTGGGCACACACATGGCACATATAGTGCCTACACAACGCTCTGCTGAGAAGCTGGAACATTGCAGAAGAGTAGTTTGCAGCCAGAACGCATGCGCGCGCCATACCAGTTGGAACGGGATCCAGAACCCACCACTGGTATGACAGACTTCCTTGGAATTCAAACAATATGCCTCTGAGTAGATGCTAATTTCTGGCTTGAGTGCTGGGTGACATTGGTAGTGGCTACATATATCTCATAGGCATGTGATGGATGTTTTGTGTTGTAATTTCATGCGGTTATTTTGGACAGCCCACTGAATAAACATATTTAGGATTGGCTATTCAACTATAAGGATTATATTTATATCTGTGAATAAGCCTCATTGTGCTGCGGGCAATTATTTTAACACTTCCCAGTGCTTGGCATTGTTGATTGGAAGAGACACAGTCAAACCAGAATGATTTCATGTTTTCTGTAACTTCATTAAGTGTTAAAAACCATTTTGAGAGTGGGTTATGGTTACAAGTTATTCCTTGAAGTAATATTAGAATTCTCCATCTCCACTTAAGCAGATAAAAATCAATTTTCTATTCTATTCTTGCATTTTGGGTTCTGAGAATTCCTTCAGTTATTACCGGGCTTCCTTCCCACAAATAAGTATTCAGTTTCCCAAGTTAACCAAATCAAGAGTGAGATTGCAATTATGAGAAGCTCAATAGTAGTAAATATGTTCTTGTTAGGAAGAGTTTGCAAGAGCAGTCTAATGGATGATCTGGATGTGTGGCCCAGGAGCCGCTATGTCTGCTATTTGTACATAAGTCGTAATGGTTTCCTGTTTTCTTTTTGGTGAAAGCATGTCCTTGAAACTTCCGAAGTTCCAAAACATACCAAGCTATCAACATTTTTAGTTGGAGGACTGATTTCTGTCATCAAAAACATTTTGATAATGGCTGATTTCCTTAGGAATTACTGGCAGTGACAAAATGGAGCAAGAAAGCTTATAAAAGGATGTAACATTCAAAGAGTTTAGAGGCAGAGACTTCATAATCTCACTTGGAATTAGTATTACGAAAGCTTTTTGATCAGACTGCCCAGAGAACAGGAAGTTTTTGCAGCTATACAGAGATTCACAATTTAAAGCAGATTCGGAAAAAATATATATTCAAGGATATGTTTTACTCTGCTGTCAGATCTTCTCCTGGTCCTCAGAGATGAAACTCACTTAATTTCACTTTTCTCCAAATGTGTGTGCCTAGAATTTCAGTCTCCATAATCATCTTACCTTGATGATCTGGATTTTGGATTCATATCCAAAATAGATTGGGTGTGGCTTTGTTTTTTATTTCTCTATTTGGGGAATTAATTCCACCAAGTAGTTATAAGATAGTGCAGTAATCTTTTATTACTCCTCCGTTAAGATAGGACTGCTGTAACCACTCCAGTGGTGGGTTTCAAAAATTTTTAGAACCTCTTCTGTAGATGTGACCTGCTTTGTGGGAGTGGCTTGCCGAACATGTGACTGGGTGGGAGTGGCTTGCCAGCCATGTGACCGGGTGGGAGTGGCTTGTCAGTCATATGACTGGGTGGGCATTGCCAACTTGTAAAATGTGGTGAAACTCACTTAACAATGCTCTTGCTTAGCAACCAAAATGTTGGCTCAGAAACTGGTATTTGAAGCACACAAGTCTTAAAGCTGTCAAGTTACAAGACCCTTGCATCCCTAACCCTTTAGAAAAAAAAGTCCAGGGGTGTTCAAACTTGACAGCTTTAAGACTCGTGGACTCCAACTCCCAGAATTCCTCCTCTTGCTCTTCATCTTGATGATGTGCAGACAGGCGGGGGGAGGGAGCGAGAACCAGTTCTAAACAGCACTGTAGATTTGTGGAACCTCTTCTATAGAAGAAGTTAGAACTGGCAGAAACCCACTCCTGCATGGTCCCCAACTTTTTTGGCACCAAGGATCAGTTCGATTTTTCCATGGAAGGGGTGGGGTGGGGTTTGTACTCTACCTAGATCCCGCGCATGTGCAGATGAAGCTTTGGTCACTTGTGAGGCTGATTCCTAACTGGCCATAGACTTGTACCAGTCCATAGCCCTGGGGTTGGTGACCCCTGTTCTAAGTTATGGTCCAACTCCTTATGCATTTTTACCAAAATTATGGCTCTGTCTTGTCCTTTATATTAAGCAGAAGGTGGCCCTGTCCTGAGTGTTAAGTGGAATTAGACCCAATGGAATCGGTGGCATTTAAATAAATAATGACTAACTTAAATCCCACTGATTTCATTATATCTTCCCTAACCATTATTAAATCTTCTTTGAACTCATTGGCCTATTTACACTAACATCAGTGGGAATGTAATATTCAGGAGCTGAACGCAAGATGAAAAAAATAACCTAATTAAAAAACCTGTAAATCAAGAAAGTGTCAAGGGCTAAAACGTATTCAATGTTAACAGAACAGGCACTTCACAAGTTGCATCACTCTGTGAAAAATTCAAGGTGTACAGTCAGCTCCGAAGAAGTGCTGAACACCTCATTTCATACCAAACTGGAAAAATGGGAAGGGATGAGTGAAAAGGCCACGCTCCCTGCTCAATTTAATAATCTCATTACACAGTGAGGGGAAAAAACTTGGAGATGCATAGGAGGTAACTATGGCTTATAGGTTATATTGTTCTAATTTCCTTCGTTTTATTGATCAATGCTATAAACCTATGTACACATAATAGACTAATACAAATATCATATGGCAAATAGGCAGAGCGCTACACTGAAAAGACGGTAATTGTGCAGAGTAAGAAAGATGACTTTGGTAGAGATATGCAGGAACCATTACCTAAGCTGAAACATTTTAAATCACAACAATAAGATATTATCCAAGGCTAGCTCAGGTAGATCCCTCCCTAATTCAATGAAGTACAAGGAAGTAGATAAGGAGGAGAAACTACTGCTTTTAGAGTGACTACTGTACTGAGCATAGCCATTGAAAAAGGAAAGTGTCTTGTGGCAAAAATGTACAATTTTACATTTTGAAAATGTACACTAGCAGTGTTTCCATGTCACTGCCGTTTTGTCCTCAGCTATATAAAATGGCTTGATACCAGGGGTGGGTTCCTGCCAGTTCTAATCTCTTCTATAGAAGACGTTCCACAAATCTACAGTGCCGTTTAAAACCGGTTCCAGCTGCCTCCCACCGCCTGTCTGCACATCATCAAGGTGAAGAGCAAGAGGAGGAATTCTGGGAGTTGAAGTCCACAAGTCTTAAAGCTGTCACGTTTGAACACTCCTGGGGGTATTTTTTCTAAAGGGGTGCAAGAGTCTTGTAACTTGACAGCTTTAAGACTTGCACACTTCAATGCCAGAGTTTCTGAGCCAACATTTTGGTTGCTAAGCCAGAGCGTTGTTAAGTGAGTTTCACCACATTTTACAAGTTGGCCACGCCCACCCAGTCAAATGACTGCCAAGCCACTCCCACTTGGTCACATGGCTGGCAAGCCACACCCACCTAGTCACATGGCTGGCAAGCCACTCCCACCTAGTCACATGGCTGGCATCCCACTCCCATAAAGCAGGCCACAACCTACAGAAGAGGTTCTAAAAAAATTTGAAACCCGCCACTGGTACCTCTTCAATGGGATGGTAACTGTATTTCATGTGTGTTGGCGTATAGTCATGCCAGCCACATGACCATGGTTTGTATTCACTTACTTTCCCTACCTTGAGAGCATACCAGCTGTTCTTCCTCCCCACTTATCTCAGCTTCCAAAGGCAGCTGTCTCTCTGGTCACTGGGAAATGTTGGAGAGTGTTGGCTCTATCTCCGTGTCTGAGGCAGAGCTTCCATCAGACTCTTTCTCCAGATTCCAGAACTGGCCCAAAGACCTCCTTATGGTCTGAGTTTGCTGCCAACTCTGCTGGCAGTGGCGGGCCACAACAGGATGGTTGTCTTGTAAATCTTTGATTTAAGACAGGTTGGCATTCGTCTGTCACATTACATACTGGTGAGTTCTCGCCAAAGCATCCAGTCTGCTTGCAACTCATCATTGATGTCACCATTGCGTTGGAGATGGGATCCCAGATACTGAAAAATGCCCATCTTCTTTAGGTTTTCTCCATTGGTTTGGAATAAATTTGTTTTAAGGTATTTGCATTATTTAAATTGTAATGTGACACACTGTTAGCAACTCTGGGTTCAGAACCAGTGTTACAACTCTGGTCTCGTAACCAGTGTTAGGAAATAAATGCAGAATAGTGTAATACACCGGACAGTAAAGAGATACGTTGCTTTAACCACAAACAAACTCTAAAACAGTGATAGTAAGA
>JAPKID020007315.1:0-10312 GCA_026931265.2 Tropidonophis doriae | reverse complement strand
TGATGACAGAGTGGTGGAATGAAGAGTTGCTGTTCCAAATAGGCCTGAAACTGGAGCAATTTCATAGTACACCAGCAAAACCAATAATTTACTATGATATTCTGAGATAATATGGCTAGCTTCAAACTTCCTTAACACTTCCAGTTCCAATACAGTTGTCTGTTTAAAGTATGAATGCCTTAAGGGAAGAGAGTTAGATAGGTTTTCAGGATAGATTTACCAGCTCCCATTAAAAAATGCAGAGAAAATTAAATTGGAATGAAACGGTACTTACTAAAGGATATACAAGTGCTGCATGTCTGCAGTGTTTAGTTTATACTGACACCAATTGTTTATAAACATCCAGATGCTGCAGATTTTTGCAATTGAACAGATTCTATTCAGATACAATTTGTTTGAATGCATTTAAATACTGTATGTGACATTTGCATTCAGCTTGTATATAATGGCATAGTATTGATATGTTTCTTGCATGGAAAATATTTTCTTAGAAAGGGTAATGGACATTTACAGATTTTTTTTTAAAAAACCCAGCTCTGACAAAAAAACTAACAATATATACCCTCTAGTGATATTGCACTGTTGTATTTCTTTATGGTTCAGCAGAATGTTAATTTCTTGTGTCAAAATGAAAGGAAATTATTTTACCATTTCCTACAGGCTGGTGCATCCATGCTCCTTTTCAAAGTGATAGAAATCAATTGATTCAGAAAATATGGAAAATATTGAGATGTCTCTTAATTGGCATCGACATCATTAATACAATATTTCATGCAATAGATTGAGATAAAATTAATACATTATTCAGAAAACTCTGGAAAACGTAATTTCTTTTCCTGATTATGTGAATGTGGCTATTCTCAGGATTTGTATGGCAGTTTTCCAAAGATTCATATTCTAAACTTGAAGTTTGGGCATATCTCAAAATAGTATTTAAGAAGCCATGGAAATAACATACACATTATCCTTCTGGACCTAGCTATCCTTAGGGCAAACAATACTGAAGGCATGAGAAATTTTTCAGAAATAATCTTAGGATAGTTGCAAGCATTGTCATAATAATGTGCAGGTTTTCTTGAGTTTATGAGCAGTGGTCTCAAATTAATGTTAAATTGAACAATATGAGGAAATAAACCTCTGTAAAAGCAAGTAACTATTCTCCTTTATCCATTCCTTTGTAAATATTCACAAAATTGAAAGTTATAATTCTGTCCTCCTTGATAAATGGTATATTGTTAAAATGGTAAGAGTAAGGCTTGTTTCCTAGAAAACTCCTTGTGTTCTTCAACCTAACTAAAGTATCCTGGTTATAAGGTCAATATAAAGCCTTTAATATACAGGTAGTCCTCGACTTACAACAGTTCATTTACTAACCGTTCAAAGTTATAATGGCACTGAGAAAATTGATTTATGACCATTTTTCACTCTTATGACTATTGCAGTACCCAATAGTCAATGATCAAAATTTGGATGCTTGGCAACTGACTCATATTTATGACTGTTGCAGTGTCCTAGGATCATGTGATCACCTTTTGTGATCTTAAAAGCAAAGCCAATGGAGAAGTCAGATTCACTTAACAAACGTGTTACTAACTTAACAACTGCAGATTCACTTAACAATTCTGATAAGGAAAGTCATAAATGAGGTAAAATTCACTTAACAAATGTTTCACTTAGCAACAAAATTTTGGGGCTCAATTGTCGTCATAAGTTGAGCACCACTGTATTAGAAAACTTAGAGGTTTTTTTATTATTGTCAAATTTTGCAAAAGTACTGAGGTAGGGGCATCCAAAAAGGATTCTCAATCTTACATTGTTTTTCCTGCTCTTTTATGTATTTCAATTGGTATTTCTGTAGGGTTTTTTTGTGTTTCTCTGCGTGGATTTTATTTTGTACTAAACATTTTGCCACAATATAGTATGGCCAAGAATATACCCCAGAAAAACAAGCAACAGGGCATCTATAAATAGGAAGTAGAAGCAATTATGCTTGTGATTGTTATTGTCCTGCTTGTTATTCCATTAAAGAAAATAAATAAGATTAAGATTTTGATACATGAACTACTACAGAGGAGGACTTAATTCTCATTCCCAATTTGTCTATAAAAATGATAAAGTGCTTAACATTAGAAAAAGTTGTAGTTTAGTTTTCACGTTGCTCTGAAATTCTATAGAGCTCATGTGTGCTGCTGGGCACTGTGCCATCTATCCAAAGTCTAATCCCTATGTATAGCATCTTGACCAGAGACATGTAAAAAATTCATTAAAGCAAGGGAGAGACAACTATTATGTGGCATAAGATTTAGCTGGCATTCCAAGACAGGTTATCTGATCTGGGCTGTAAAATCTGAAAGGCCAAGCTAAGAACGCAATCCAATTTTGTGTTGCCATTTTCACTGTTCACATTTGGTAATTCTTAATTCACAGAACTGACTGAATGTTTTCACAAAATAGCTGTTATGGTCAGTCACAAAACATTCAGATCATAGAACGAGTATTTGCTTTTATCGCTATTTCTGGGCCTATGGATATACCTTCAAAAAGAGGGACTAAGCTTTCTTTCTAAGATGCCTTAAGAGTGCTGAACATTCTTAAAAGTTACTCAAGGCTACTAGTTTGCAGAAGCCAGTCTCATTTAATTCTTTTTAATTAAAAATACTACCAAAGATGATGACCATGGGCCCCACTTGGATTATTCTGTTTCAGAACAAAGTATTAAAAACTTTTATCTGTGATTATAATAAAAAAAGGAAAAGACCAATTCTTTTCCAATTCCAATTCTGTTAAATACCAATTCTGTTAAATACCAATATAAAAGGTGTGCTAAATTACTTTATCTTCCTTCCTTGCTTACTAAGGAATCCCATGCAAGCTGTACATCACATGCCATTTGAGAATACAGGTAATCCTTGAGTTATTACAGTTCACTTAGTGACCATTTGAAGTTACACTCTAACACCCCCAAGTGTTTACAACAAAGTACCAAAATTATGAATGTTACAGCACCATGGCAGTTGTTCACCCTTACAAATGACCGTAGAGGCACTGCAACTTTCATCCTAAACCACCCACTTCATCCTGCCAGACCTTGCAAAGATCTGTCTCCTCCCTGCTGTGGTTTCTTTGTCTTTGAAAGAGAGGAGAGCAAGACGATTTTGTTCCCAGTATCTGATTGGCTTGCAAATAATTTTCGTGCTGAGAGTGGAATGTTCTGGGGGCCATAATCTCGTGCAACTTCAGGCACCCATCCACTTTTGCAGAGAATGGGTGCCTGAAGTCATGTGAGATCGCAGCCTCCAGAACATTTCACTCTCCACACGAAAAGCATTGGCAAGGTGATTGGATGCTGGGAGATAAATGGTGTTGCTTTCAGCATCCGATAGCCTTGCAAGTGCTTTTCACGCTGGGAGTGAAATGTTCTGGGAGACTATGTTTGTGAGTGACTTCAGGCACCCATCCACTTTTGCAGAGAATGGGTGTCTGAAATTGCATGCGATTACTCCCATCCTCAAACATTTCACTCTCACCGCAAAACATTTGCAAACTGACTGGATGCTATGACGGAAATCATCCTGCTCTCCTCTCCCTCAAAGGCAAGGAAATTGCAGCAGTGAGGAGGCAGCTCTTTGCAAGGTGGTGTAAGTCCGCCATGGCAGGATGGGACAGGGGACGCCTCCCCGTGGCCTTCCCTACCCTGAGATACTTCGTGCACTTAATGATCCACACATTCGATTAGTGAACATGTGGGCAAAAGCAGGGAATGATCATGTTCAAGTTATGTGATTCACTCCTACGAATCCTTGAATTACAAATGTAATTGACAGGCTCCATTACATTCATAACTTGAGGTTTACCTGCATAGCTCAATACTGTGCAAAACATGATTTTGGCTATTCCACTATGTGACAATGAATATTTTATTTTATTGCACTATGTGATGTTATTAAAATTATTCTTTAAATATGAGGGGGCTGGAGCTTTGTCATGTAAAGAAATGTAAAGCAAGTTGAAGCACACCATTACCATTTCAATTTTTAAACATAAAATTTTTGGCAAGGGCTTTTTTTGATAGCATGATCTTTAAAAAAAAACAGTGACCATAAAAAGGGATCCAGGAAGTTGTCCATGTCTTGTCCACAACTGTAAACAATGGCCACTTTTGGCTGGATGTATAGCAAATAGGTAAGTCCTATATATAAAACTGAGTTTTATGATGGCTAACCTGCATGCACAGTAGATAAAGGGATCACACATACAATGTTCTTGCTTCACATAGATATATGTTGATACACAGTATATACACAATGATGTCTTTATATAAAATAACCTTGTTAATAAGGTGACATTTAACTGCCACTTGTCCCTTCCCTACCCCACAAAAAACAGTAGTATACAAAATATAAAATATTTTTTTAAATATTTATAAACAATTGCAAGGAAAAAAATATAACTGTATGAAAATATCCTTCCCTTCCTCAGATGACTAATGGGCTTTTAACCCATAGCTGTTGAGTGGATAAGAATAGGCCTTGCCCAATACTATTCGGTCCCTCAGAAGTTTAAATAAGACATAGTAGTTACAGAAGAGTATCAGGGCCATGGAGAGTGTGTGGTTCCACTTCTCTGAACGAAGTAGGGAGTAGAGTTGATAACAGACCACACTGCCTTCTATGAGAATCAGCAGATTGAGAAGCCGTAAGGGATGGTGGAAAAGGAACTAGAAAAGGAAACAAAGTGTATGTTTATAGAACTTACTAGTAGCATTATCTCTGAATAGCAAGAAAGACCCACATTTTATTTACAAAGGCATTAAGTTCCTCCAACCTATGCTTGTTATTAATGATTTATTGTTGTAAAAGAACATGGTGGGAGGTATTTTATTCCCAGACCCTCAATAATCCACTATATACTTACATAAAAGCGAGCATGAGAGACATCTGAAGGCACAGCTACATTATAAGGTCCCACTGCTTTATATAAACATCGACTATGCCGTACCAGCACTCCTTGTGGCCATATTGTGCTCTCAGACCAGCTATGGACAAAGAAAAATATTTCATTATTATCAGAAAGGAAAACCAGGTGAATAATTTCATTATATAAATGTGGATGCCTTTGTATATGCCTTACATATAAACTTTTCTAGTTTGCCTGTTCACTTCCTGCCTGTTCACTGTTAAGAAATCACTGAATGTTCCTTCTTTTGAGTGTTCAAATTTGTTTATCTCATTCAGATTTGATAAAAAAATTCTCTATTATCAGTTGCACTATGTAAACATTCTTGGTAACCTATTAACATTTTATAATGATACAATTTATTTTGCATTTGCTTTTAAAATATTTTAAACAATGGACAATCAGCAAATCCAACTGTTTTCTATTAAAGCTTTTATTATATGCTCAAATTATAGTTTCCATCCCAGTAATCCATTCAAACCGTAGAAGTTTCATTTAGGGATCCACTGAATTTGTATGGTGTCATCCTCCCCCCTGTAATATGTACATCGGCCTTTCCCCCCCAATTTTTCTTTTAAATTACAATATTTTTCTTTCTTTTTCAACAATTGTTAAATATTTATAAGACACTGTCCTTTCATGAGCAAATGTCCTGCCTGCCTTCAGTTTGCAGTCAGGAAGATGACTGAGCCATTCCATTCAGTTGCATGGAATGTCGGAAGGCTTTTAAGGATAAAGTTGCTGATCACTCCAGGTTTGAAGGTATCATTTTTCGGAGTATGAAACGTACCCAGGTTTTGCAGAGGCAATTTTTCTTTAAAAGTAGGTAGGTGGATAGAGGGATAGAGAGGGAGAGAAAGAGAGAAATACAGTAGGTAGATAGGGAGAAAGAGAGAGAGAGACAGTAGATAGGTAAAGGGAGAGAGAGAGAGAAATATATATATAGAGAATTACAGTAGATAAGTGGGGGGGGAGAGAGTAGGTAGGTATATAGAGGGGGGAGAGAGAAATACAGTCGATAGGTAGGGAGAGAGTGTGGATAGGTAGGTAGGTAGAGGGATAGAGAGAGAGAAATACAGTAGGCAGATGTTTTCAGATGTATTTATCCATGTACTGGAGAAGGAAATCGCTGTAGCACCTAAGGCTTAGTTTCTGCAGGCACAGCACTTGACCAACGTAATTCTCATCAGCCACTCTAACTAAACAGCTTTCCAAAAGGAAAAATACCCTTTTGCACTTTGCACTTTGCATTTTTTTGCACTTTTCACAAAAACAGGCCCATTTTCTTCAAATAAAAAGCATGACTAGCCTTGAGGGGGCTTGCAGAATGCTCGGGGCCCCCCCAAAAACGAGCAAAAAATGGGACTTTTTTTGCAAAAACGGGCCGTTTTATGGTAAAATAAATTGCATGCACAGCCTTATGGAGGCTTATAAAGTGCTTCTGGCAGCTGGGGGGGAAGGGAAATGGCCCACTCTAGGCTCATTTCTTCCCTCCCCAGCCCCCAGGAGCTCTCTTAAAGCCCTATAAGACTCTGCATGGCCATTTTGGTGAAGGGGGTGGGGTTTCAGGATGTATAAGACGCACCCATATTTTCAGCCACTTTTTAGAGGAAAAAAGGTGCGCCTTATATTCCCATAAATACGGTAAGTAAAGTTGAAACTGTATCTGAATGATCAAAACACAAAAGCCATGGAGTATTCTTGGAATTGTCACTAGGGTTCTAAAGTCTTTACTGGGAAGAGTGTCCTTAGCAGTTTTTGTTTCGCATGTAAACCTAGAAATTACACTATTTCTGCATTTGAATTTTAGTAACCAAGCTAACTTTGAGAACACTATGACACAAAAACCTATCAAAACCCTATTCTGCTGACAATCAATCTTATATATGAAAATGCAACACTTATAATAAAACATACCGTATTTTCCGGCGTATAAGACGACTTTTGAAACCCCCAAGTCAACCAAAAATCAAGGGTCGTCTTATACGCCGAGTATACGCGCCCCGCGCCTCTCCGCTCTGTTTCTGACTGCCACCTGGTGCTAAGCTCCCCGGCCGGCAGTCAGAAACAGAGCAGAGAGGCGAGGGGCAGTATGCGAAGGTCACTGCCGGCTGGGGAGCTTAGCGCCAGGCAGAAACAGAGAGGAGAGGTGAGAGGCAGCATGTTCGAAAAATGTCATTCATTAAAAATTTAATTAAAAAAATAACTGGTGTTGCCTCAGAAGTGGGGGGTAGTCTTATACGGCAAATATAGGCCTAAACCTATTTTTTAACTGTAAAATTAGGGGGTCGTCTTATACGCCCGGTCGTCTTATACGCCGGAAAATACAGTAAGCCTCAGGAATGTCAATTAACTTACAAAGGTAAGTTTTTCCGAAATTCCTACAGTCCTAGGAAGAAGTGTTCTGACCACAAACTCACATGTGTTGAGGCGCATTACTATATGAACCATGTTCTAGCTTCTGCCACTTGCCCAAGTGAGCAGCTGATCTGTGTAGCAAGTCACAATACTTGGGAGGAAGCAGTTGTGTGGTGAGCATGACAAAAGCATTGATCCAAACCATGATTAGGTGCTCACATGACCAGCGCATATCGTAATACTGAGTGCTCTGTAAGAAACCAGAGAATAAATTAATGAGAGCATCCCAACTATCTCAGAAGCAATGGTATTCTGCAATAATACACACACACACATAAAAATTCCCTTCTCTCTCCTATGGGGGTAGTGTTTATCTTCCTTAATCTTGGGTCCTCTTCCAGAGATTTTGGAAGGTGAGGGCTCTTCACAGCATCTTAGGTCTTCCTAGCACTGCACTCCTGGGGAGAGAGCTCTGATGTTGTTCCTGGGATCTGTCTGAACCATTCTCCCAGTTTAGGATTTACAGATCCAAGTGCTCTCTCCTACCACCACTGGGATAAATTTGGCCTTTCCTTTCCACATACTCTTCAATTCCTTTTTCAGGCCCTGGTATTTCTACAATTCCTTATAAACTGCAAGGCTAGTAAGCTAGGGGAACTTGGGCATTTTCTTCTGACATATTTTAATGCATTATATACATTGGCTGCATACTTTCTTGCCTTACAACTCCTATATAATTCTCTGAGCTTTCTAAAAAATATTCACACAAATGTGTGCTTATAGATTCCATAGTAAAATGATAGATTCAGCATTCATTGTTATTCAAAAACAGAGATCTAAGTTAACTGTAAGTCCTGTAATTCTTCTTTTAGAATTATATTATTCTGAATAGTTTCTGAAATCTCTGAATCGATCCCATTAGTTTGCCCAATTCTAATTGGATTGATTTAAAGTCTTAGTGCTGGTAATCTTCATATCATTGAATTAGGATCTCAATTGGCACCAAGTGTATATTATGGCACAAAATAGAATCATGTTATAATTGTCTTGAAAAAGAGGACAGGGTTAGTAAATGGGATGGAAAAAGGACTGGGAAAACCACAGGGGCACTACATGTATGGCAATACCTATCCTCCAACGGGGAGCAATACTAGGGCACTCCAGATGCAGCTACACTCCGCCATCCAGGCTGCCAAAGGGGAGACAGAGAAAAGGGGAATTAACCAGAAGTCCATTGCCCCAACAATCCACAGGCAAGATTCAGGAGGTGGAGTGGCACTAATGATAATAGTAAAGTAATCCAAGAACAGCTACCTTCACAAAGCACAGTGGCAAAAATGCCACATAGTAGGCACTGAAGAGGGAATTGAACAGAACTTCCTTGATTCGGCGGTTAAAATCTGCTTTGAGGCCCTCCACTTCATTGCGAATGAGATCTGGGGACAAGGGGCAGCTGTGTGTCGGAGTGGTCACAGAGGGATTGAACTGTTCTTTGACAGATTCTCTCAAGAGAGAAAATAAATCTTTGGGCTTCACAAGACTGCCAACCCCTGAGGCACTGTCATCCATTAGTTGATCCTGCACTAAATAGCTGCAGTCTGTTGAAAGAGGCTGGTTTCTACTATCTTGGTGGAAGCAGCACAATGGAACATAGACACCAAACCTGAAAAAGGAAAAAAGACAGGATGAGATTATAAACTATGACACATCCCATCTATGAATATCAGACAGAATTTTCTATCAAGGAGAACAATAGCTTCTCAGATATTTGTTTTTCTCATTGGGATTGCGCATGCGCGAAAATGGCGGCTTACCCTGGAGCTCCGTGAGGGCCTCAGAGGTTGGATTTATCATGTGGGGATTTCCCGACTCAATTTGAGTCCTTAAGGGTCGGGCCCAGAGACCTACCCACCCGACTTCCCCCGTGAGGCCAGAGGGTCTCATAGCGTCCACGGGGGGACAGAATGGTGGAGGGTAAGGACTCCGACGCCGACCGCCGACCGCTGATACCGACGCCGACCTCCGACCTCCGACCGCCGACCGCCGACGCCGACCGCCGTCTACCTCTGCGTGGCAGGCAGGGTTGGGATGGTGGAGAAGCGACGGAGAAGCGCCAGGACGGTCACCGGAGAAGCGCTGAGCCTTGGAGAGTTAGGGGAGGCTCAGCGAGGAGAAGATCTTTAAAGAAAAAACGCTCGAAAACGCTGAGTCAGAGGCTGGTGATCGGAGCCTCGTGCGGCCGAGGAGATGGCGATATAGACGGAGTCACCCAGTATACTGCAACACGGCAAGTCCTTAAAATCGGCTCATTGGGGCTTGGGAGGCCTAAAAACACCTTGACTGGCCTAAAAACTATTTGGAGGTCCCCAGTAAGATCATAGGCCGACGCGGCAGCCCGTGGCAGCCCCAGAAAGAGGTTTGGTGAGTGGGGCTGTTTTGGTGTGGCCTGAATGAGGAGGACAATGGAGATCAGGGCCACACGGAAGATCTGGATGGGCCTAGGCCGCATGGAAGATCTGGATGTAGAGTCGTTGCAGAAAAGGGTTGCAGTCAACTGACTATAAGATCATGACTTTTGTATTTTCACCTTTTAAATTGACTGCCTTACCTGGGACTACTGGAACTATTGATGAAGCTGGTTTTAACATCTCTTATTTTAAACACCTTTTATATGACAGCTTTCAAGTTCACTTTTCTAGCACTTTATATTTATATTCCATCATTTTATTGCTAGTCACCCCTACATGATGATGAAATCCCCTGTATTTATATTTATATCTGAAACAACTGTGCCCTTTTATTAATTACCATCTATTAATGAATATTTATGAATTGTATTTTAAAGCATTATTATGAATTACTCCAGGGATACCCTTATGAGACTGCGAGAGTCCCCCCTCTCGCAGGTTTGGCCCTCCTCCTTAACGAGGGCCCACCTTGAGGAGGGATTTGTTAATCCGGAGAGGTGGGCGAAACGCAATCTTCGGGGGTTCCTAGC
>JAPKID020007314.1:0-10313 GCA_026931265.2 Tropidonophis doriae | reverse complement strand
TGTAACATGTAACATTTAATTAGTCTGTATGATTAATTTATTAATAAATAACATTTATTAATTTAATCCAAACCAAACCATTTTTGTTTAAATTGTTTGATTCAATTTATGTAGACCTCTATTAAGTTATTTTGCTTAATTGATTAACATTTTAAAATGTTACAGCTTTGGAGAATTAGAATAAATTGTAATATGAAAATCTACTTATTTAAAGGTTTTGAAAGTGCCAGTGTTTCTAGTACATGTGAGCCTTACAAGAGCAACAGTGGTCGACCTTCAACTCGGAAAGAAGAACTTGTTCAAGCAAAAGTCTTCAGCAAAAAGAATCGGGAACAATTGGAGAAAATAATTAAATATAGTAGGTCATCAGAAATGTCTTCAGGTACTTATTTCAAAATATTTAAATTATATACTTCTAAAATAAATAGATCCATTATGTTCTCTTCATAGCTGCATAAAAGGAAATGGGTTTTAAACTTTTTGTTACATAAATCACATAACTGCTGTTTAGCAGAATATTCACAGAACATAGTACAGAGTAAGATGTTGTGAAATCTGTACTGTTGTGAAAATAACGATGGAATTCTTTATTGCAATCCTAAATTCATTTCCATTCTATTAATATCATTTTAAATATAATAACACATGGATTCAAGTAAGCTTATTTAAAATTAAAACTTTCAGCTTAAATAAATGGATATATTATTATGTTAATAATCTGTTTAATTGCTATATTTACCTATTTGTTTTAATAAATGATGTTTAAAGCAAGTAAATGGTTAGCAACAAGTTTCCAAAATCAAATTATTCTTCATTAATAATTGTACAACAGTGCACTGTTTCACTATTTATCCATACACAGATACACAGTAAAAAAGTACACTGTTCAAATATGTATGTATGTATACATACACAGAAACATATTTGAAAAAGTGCATTGTATATATCCAAAATGCATGCATGTTTCTGTGTTACATCTGCAGTTAAGAATGTGTAATGGGACTGACAGACCTAATTTCTCCTCGAGTAAAAATGTTTCACTAAGATGTGGGGGATTTTGATGAATAGAGTAGACTGTCCTGAAGGGAACATCTCAAAATCAGGTAGAAGAACTTGGATAATAATTTTGCTCATATTTCAGAGATCTCTCAGTGAACATTTAGCAGCGTCTTTTAATCTCTTATGAAGTATTTTCAAGGACACTGTCAAAATAAGGTTCTTTAGTATTTTTTTATTTTCAAATCCAATAAAAGAAGGCCACATTTTTTCTCTATATAGCTTCATTTTGAAGAGCAAAACTCCTATTTCTTATTTGTAGTTCTAAACTTATTTGGTATACATGCATAAGGTGTGAGTGGACATTCAGTCTTAACAATAAACTGGGAGTGTTCAAAATAGTGCCTGCATTTTTGGAGTCACACACTCAAAAGGTATCTGAGGCTCAGACAAAATTTAGATGTGTTTGATTTGGCTTTAGTTCAAATTTCATTCAAGTTAGATTAATTAAATTTAGTTAATATGCTTTCTACTGTTTATTTTAAAAAATAAGATTTATTGGCAGCTTTGGAGAGCATCTCTGGGGTCTGAAGTTGTATAACCCTACAACAAAACCATAATTTAACATTATAATAGCAAGCCCAGACTTCTTTGTTTGTTTACATATCTCAGAGCACATTGCTTTTGTTTTTGATTTACTTCAGTTGCTGCAATTTTTGCATCCAAAGAACATGTGGCTGATTTGGTCAGGGACCTTGAGCAGGTCACAGAAATTGGCTTACTGCCTAATTTGATGCTTTAGTATGAAAATATATTCTTCAATAAGGGAAAAAACGTACTAAAACCTGTTTGTAAAAGAATGGAATGGAATTTACAGATACATTACAGAATTATGATAGAGTCAAGATTTCCACTGCATTATCTCTTTCTCAGTTTCAGAGAAATAACTCAAACCTACCCAAGAAAATGTTTGTCTATAACATTGGGTTGAAAATTCCAGTGATGGAGCACTCAGAACTCCAGAGGGCAGTGTTCAACTGCTTAATAATTCCCACTATAAGGAGCTTGGATCTTATAAAGCAGGGGTCTACAACCTTTGCAACTTTGCAACTAGATTTCTCCATCTGAGAGCTTAAGTCCTTCAGACTTAAAGTTGCAAAGTTTGGAGACTCCTGTTATAAAGTTTCCACCCAGCCGTTCTTGTCTTACCTCAGGAATAATGGATCTGTATCCTGTTTCCTGAGATAGCTCTTCAAGTGGCTATCAGTTCTCTTCTTCAAGCAATACACTGATACCTTGGTACCCATTGTTTATTGGTTCCAAGAGGTGCGATGAGTATCAAACAAAAATTTCCCATAAGGAATAATACAGTGAATCACAGGCAGTCGACACCAATAAGTTCTGGCTTGTGTGTTGAATAGCAAACAATGTACCAGGACCAAATGTTCACGTCAAAATGCGTTGAGTACCAAATTCAATGCGTTTTAAAGCAGTTGAGCAACAAGGTACCACTGTATACATTTTTGAATGTATTGTCTCATTAATTGCAAAGTAGACTAGTCATACTCCTTCCTTATTGCCATTTTTCACCTAATTTATGAAGTAAGAAACAGTCAAATCTCTTGCAGCTCTGGAAAATCTTAGATCATTTTGTAATGTTACAGTTGATTTTTTAATCAAATGCTTTCTTTTTTATTCACATATTTAGATTAGATTAACTTCCTATGTTAGTCAGGATTTGTCTGAAACAGACACTCCTTAGTTCTAGTGACAGTAAAGTATCATTTATGAAGGCTCTTTTCCCTACCAAAGGGTTTTTAGCTGTACTACAGTTTATACTGTGCATAATTTATTAAAAACTTGTAAATCCGAAAGCAAAAGCGTGTAATTTTATAGCTACCATGGAAGAGGAGAGAAAACAAGTATGTGACTCAGGAGGCTAGAGACTGGCTCATATCCATAATACAAACTATGGTTTAGGACCAGTTTTTGTTTTTACCAATTAGGAAGAAATGTTTACCTGTTTCTTCTTCTTTTGGGGTCTTTGAAATTATGGGAGATCATTTTAATGTTGACATTACATTTAAATACAATGTATTTATTTTTATTTTATTTGACAACAAATTGGTTTCAACTAGACTTGTATATGGGCACCATGGCAAAGTCATGTATTTTAAAAAAATACTTTTTGAATCTGATATTTTTTTTCCTTTCCTGGTATGAAAAAATACCAAGGAAAGTTTTAAAAAATCATTTTTATTACTAAGTAGATATTCTCCCATTACTTTACTAGACCTTGCCTTTATTTCTGATACACATTTTTGTGTTTATCACTGTCTGTCCTTCCCGCCCGCACCTTTCCTGCAGCACATGCTAGGAGAATATTGCAGCAGTCTAACAGAAATGCATGCATACAAGCACCAGGTAATGCAGTAGCCGCTTAGCTTCTAAACTTACTTGCCTTCATTTTTTAAACTTTTCTATTTTTTATTTGCTTATTTAATTGTTGAATGTGCCTTTCATTATTCCAGATGGCTTCTACATACTACTGAAAGTTTTTTATCTGTTTACTCACTTGAATAGGTGTTATTATTATTCAAAGATCACATGGCAGATACTGCTGATATAAAAGGTTTTTATGGCAGAGTATAAGTGGTATCATTTTATTAGAAATACCAGGAAATCTGGCATATGTAGCTGTTTCTTGAGATAGCCAGTATGTAACTATTTTTCTATTTTTCTTGAACTGTGATTGAATCATCAACCATGAGTACCTACTTACAAAAATATATAAGCTATAGTAAATAATGATAGTTTATTATACACTATTATACTCTATTCGTACCTTAAGACCATGTAATTATGTGACCTTTTGAAAACCAAACATTATGCAACATACCTATAGATATTAATATGTTGTTTCAATGATGTGTCTGCTGGCAAATGCCTGCAATTCTCGTTACTTGGAGAGGTTGTATGTTGCTTCAGGATGAAGGAGGCTCAGTCCCCTTACTCAGTTCCCCTCTACGCGTGCACGCACACGATCGCTTGAATGCAGTCTTGCCCGCTATTCTCTTTACTGAGAGAGGCTGTGTGTTTCTACTGGTAAGCTGAAAGATGAGCAGCGTGTTGGCATGGGCTCTGCCTCTGCCTTGTTCTGCTATGCACTTTTTGCCCAGAGCTTTGTCTCCTTCTGATCGAAAAGTGTTTAGGTGCCCCATAGGCACCGGCCTGCATTGTTAAATGTTTGGGCTGCTCAGCACTGGGCTGCACGCCTACTCGGTGCTGCTGGTGCCGTGCACTGGCCCTGATAAGCACTGCATCTCTCATGCCTGCTGTGCGAGTTAGGCGTATGGCTGCCCATAGTTGCCTGGGGCGACTCTGCAGATGCCTCGCCTTCCACCAGCAGGCAGGGTGGGTGGGTGGAAGCCGGGGCATGCCGAGAGCTTGGCCTATTGCAGCTGCTGGTAAGCAGAAAGTGGGACAGAGGGTGGGGCCAGTGGTAACTGCCCTCCCACTCGGCCCCCATGCTCACAACTTCCTGCACACACACAAAAAAAGAGGTAATAGAGTTAAGACTTCTATCATTTAAAAAATGAAGGACCTGAATGAATTAATGTTTAAAAGAAAATTCATCATTGAATGTCTGTAAAATTGAACTTAGCAGAATTCAAGGGGAGATAAAATCAACGATTTGAAATCTTGAATAAAAAATTATACCATAAAATATAGATAGCTGCCTACTTCTTCAGAGTCATGACACAGACATGAAGTAAAGAAACTGATTAGGTCCATAAATGTCAAGAATGATTTGGCTCTCTGATGTAGTTTATAGGTGATAGCTTATACATATAATAATTTATCACTGTGCTATCATTTTAGAAGTTCACACATTTATGAATAATAAATAAAAGTGACTTGGTAGTAGGATATGGGGAAAATATTTGAGATATTTGGAAATGAATTTAAAATATTAATATTTGGAATTCAGAACATTGACCCCGAGCTCAAATATCATTCCTTATCACAAATCCATTCTGTGGTAATATGGTATGTTAAATATAAATATCTGCATAGTTGGGATTTCAGTATTAAATTGAGGAATTCTTACTGAATTTAATTCTGTGCTTAAAATAAGATTTGCAATTGAACGGGAGAATGTACCTAATTGTGGTTAATCATTAGTATCTATATGTCGGGGTCTGTGGTGTGACTTTTTCTGGAATTTTAGTTCTGTAAAGAATTGTGAGGAAATTGATTTTAGAAATGTAAATTAAGTACAAAATAACTTGGATTATATTTGGCATACTCTGTATTTCGTTCAAATGTAAGGACTTTTCATATTTTTAGCAACTGCCTCACCAAGATCAGGGAACTTTAGGGTAGTGTCCTGCGGAGAATAAACCACTGAACAGAAATATCTCATTTCCTTTCAAAATTGAGCTGAAGAATTTGCCTTCTTCCTAGAAGGTGTGACCATACCACAGTTGTACTATATGTTCTCCTCAAAACTTTCATTCTAATAAAAAAATTATATTAAGATATTAACATAATGAGGGTAATTGTGTCTTTATTTTTTTGCAGAAACAGGCAGTGACCTTTCTATGTTTGAAGCTTTACGAGACACCATTTATTCTGAAGTAGCTACTTTAATATCTCAAAATGAATCTCGCCCTCATTTTCTAATTGAACTTTTCCATGAACTCCAGATGCTAAATACAGATTATTTGAGGCAAAGAGCACTTTATGCTTTACAGGTACTTAGAAAATTGTGATTTGAGGTTGCCTGTATTTTTTTATTTCTGAAAAATAAATTTTTACCCAAAACGATTGCTTTATACAGGACATAGTGACCAGACATGCATCTGAAGATAATACGAGAGGAGAATGTCAAAAGCAACTGAACTCAAATGCCTGGATAGGATCAAACTCAGAGCTTACTCCCAGTGAAAGCCTTGCAACCACTGATGATGTAAGTTATCTAAACCTTGGGATGTTTTAAGATCATATTTGATTTTTTACTTAACAAAGTTGTATTTTTTAGTTTTTAACATAAAACTCATTGAACAATTAAATTTAAATTGTCCACTTTACTGAGTTACATATTGTATAAGTGCAAAGGGTGAGTTACACTCTTAAATATAGATAGAATCCCCTATAACTGTGAAGACAAGCTTATTCTGACAGTGAGAACAATCAACCAATGGAACAGTTTGCCTTTGGATTTTGTGGGGGCTTCATCATTTGAGACTTTCAAGAAGAAATTGATCTGCCATTTGTCAGAAATGGTGTAGGGTCTCCTGCTTGAGCAGGGGATTGGACTAGATGACCTATAAGGTCCCTTCCAACTGTTAATCTGTTAAATCTGATTAAGTTAAACTTGAATTACTATGCCATCTAATCTTTTCTTAACTCTCATAACATCTTTTGTCCCTACTGTAGCATTTGAGCAGTTAAAGTCTCATTCTTTACTAGCAGTTTTTTTGGTAGGAAAGGGTATACTGCTCTTTCTAGCCACCCCACTCCTCAACTCTCTGTCACAGAAACACACACATATATGTGTTCAGTTTATGTAAGTGGTTGAAGACTTGACCTTATTGAACACATTTACTATCTTTGTCAATCACACTATATGCATGTCCCTTACATTTCTATAATTCCTAGCTAACAAGTCAGTATACCTGCAGGAAATCAAATTTGAGTAGTCAGTTTTAAAATAAAATTACTTAAAATTCTGGAATGGTAATGTATAAAATTTCAAAAAGACGATTGATTATGGCAAAGCATTGCCAAATGTTTGTGTTATATCTTTTAAAGGAGACATTTGCAAAGAATTTTGACCAAGGTGCTTGCAGAGAATCTGAACCACATGATAGAGACAATGGCAGTACTAGATCTACATCTTCAAATTTTGAACCATTTGCTACTGATGATCTTGGTAAGCACCAACCTGAGAATTGCAATTTGCAATTCATTGGCATTGGAGAATTGAGACAGTCCTCAATTAATTGTAACTGGGATCAGAATTTCCATCGCTATGTGATGCAGCACAAAGTCCAATATCACATAATGGTGGTTTCAGCAATTTCTGTTGCTGATACTGTTGATAGGTAAGGATTGCGGATCATTAAGCGATGGCCTCATGATTTCGACTTTTGACTTCCTTCCATTTTTCTATTGACTTTACTTATCGAAAGCTGGCAGGGAAAGTCACAAATTGTGCTAATGTGACAGTGTAATGCTGCAATAATTCAACAATGGGCCAGTTACCCGATCACTTGACCACAAGGGCACAGCACCAGCCAGAACTTGAATGATGTTGCATGTTTGAAGAGTTGCAGTAGAAGTGATTGTTAAAGGAGGACCATCTGTTCTTGTTAGTTTCATGACTAGAACAATTGACTAGATAATGATCAGTCACATTAATGTCCATTTTGGTACAGGTTATCCCTTTTTCAAACTTGCATTTCTCTTTGCATTAAAAAAGAACTGTGATTGCCATCACTTTCTATTTCTCAAATAATTAAGCAAGAATTATCCGGAGCAGTTTGGCTTTGAATATGGAGCAGTGCCACAGCTTTATAGAAAAAAACATTTTATGCCTAATGGAATGACTTGAAGTTTGTACCCATTGTTACAGATTAAAGAACATAATTCTGTTAATATATAGAGCAAAATGTTTTCTGTTAGACATTAGCTTCAAAGTATCATACATCTCCAAAGTAATTAGCTCCTCCATGCATTTAGTCATTGTCCCAATTATCCTAATTGTGGTTTATTAATGACAGGTATACTTAAGAATAATCTTGGTCCCTCTTTTTCCAGTTTTATGTTTAATTTTTACCTGGTAATATTTGATTTTCATGTTTTACATGATTTTCTTGCTCATATATAGGCAACACTGTGATTCATTTAGACCAAGCATTGGCTAGAATGAGAGAATATGAACGGATGAAAATAGCTGCAGAGGGTAACCTTGAGTCTGAGGATGGTGGTTGTAGTAATCTCCAGACTGCTCCTTCTTCTAAATTGGAAGGTATTAATTTGTTGCATATTTCAGGGTATTATCTACTATATTAGCATTGTTTATTGAAAGCAAATGTTTTGGTATTTACTGTGCGTAATTTGTGTAAAAGGCAGTGACTATATACTTGTTATATTGAACTTTTTATTCTTCAGTATGTTTACTTATAATTTATGTAATAAAGATCAGAAATATTTATTTATATTGAAATTATTTTTGTGAGGGGAAAAGGCATTAATATTAACATACTTTTTTAAAGGTTCAGATGCAGTTGAAAGCCACTCTGCCCCACAGACTACTGAAGTATCTTCTATTCCTTGCCCCCGAATAGATACTCAGCAACTGGATCGACAAATTAAAGCAATTATGAAAGAAGTTATCCCCTTTCTGAAGGTATTATAATGCTGATTTTAGTAAGTGCCAGTTAGAAAAATAAGCATTTGCTCTTATAGAAACTTGCAGCTAGATTTTTCTTAAGAAGCAGCTGATTCCCTCTGTAGAGAAGGTGATGGTTCACTTATCCAAAATAAAAGTGTTTTATTATCCAAAATTAGGATATTTCCTACTTTTCTGTAGTTTCTAAAGAAGCACCTGATAGACTGAGCTCTGATCTTTTTCTTATCTCTATTTATAAGCAACTTATAATCAAGTTATGTAAACTAAATGACTTTTTTCAAACATACACCCTTAGCTTAAATAAAATTTAATCTCAACTCTTTCTAGGAACACATGGATGAAATATGTACTTCCCAACTCTTGACTGTTGTAAAACGTATGGTCTTAACCCTTACTCAACAAAATGATGAAAGCAAAGAATTTGTCAAGATATTTCATAAGCAACTTGGTAGCATTTTGCAGGCAAGTATACAATTTGTGAGCTCCATAAAAATAGATATTATTTTCAGAATCACTATGGTGCTGGCAAAGCTTTGGAAAAATTATTTTACCTTGATTCTGAAGTGAATGTTTCTGCTAATGATGGCAGTTGTTTTTACCACTTCAGTAAATCTGTTTATATAACAACTAAGCTACTGTATCAAAGCTAAGCACTTTATAATTTCTTGAAAAATTAATATGAAAGAGATCTTAAATATGGCAACTCAAGTATAAGTATGGAAAGTGCAATCCATAGCATTTGTCTGATTTGTAAATGCTGACACTTAAAATGCATTCATCTTTACAGAATAAAATGAATATTTTAATGAAACTTTTGATGAATCATTTGAAATGTTGCTTCAGGGGTTAAAAATGAGAATTATCCAAGTCCTTTTTAATATTTTTTAATGTTTGTTTAAGGAGAAAAGTTTGTCAGAAGGATTGTGGTGTAACTCTCATTTTTTTGACAGCTTCTTTGTGAACACTTGTCAAAGTGCCTTCTCTTTTTTCCTTCAGAAATTGGTGCATTGATTAATTCATTAATCAAATGAGGAATATACAATCAGAAAATATCTGGAAAAAGTAGTATCTATCACAGTAGAAACATGGGGGATGCTATATTCCTTAGAACCTTGATAAACTCATTCAATGACCTTACCTAAGCTTTCAAGCTAATATGTTAATTTATGAGGTAACGTTGAATAATGCTGTGTCAGCCACCTTGAATATAATCAGGAAGTGGGAAAGAATGAAAGTTAAACATAATAGATATATTAAACTTTTTTTCTATTTTTGGACAGGATTCACTGGCAAAGTTTGCTGGTAAAAAGTTAAAGGATTGTGGGGAAGACCTTCTTGTGGAGATTTCTGAAGTCTTATTCAATGAATTGGCCTTTTTTAAACTCATGCAAGACTTGGATAATAACAGTCTGACAGCAAAGCAAAAATGTAAACCAAAAATAGAGGTAGGTGGAATGGCACAATCTTGTGTTAAAGAAGCCAATATAAAATGTTGTTTCATGTAATGTAAATATATTAATTACTAGCTATAACCGGCCAGCTGTAACTAGCTGTGACCCAGTTTGGTTAAATGGCCAACCAATCTGTGTGTAGTCTACACCTGCACACATACACACAACCACCAACCTACCTACTGTATTTCTCCCTCTCTATCTATCCCTCTACCTACCTACCTATTGTATTTCTCCCTCTCTATCCCTCTACCTACCTACCTACCGTATTTCTCCCTATCTATCCCTCTATCTACTTACCTACCTACTGTATTTCTCCCTCTCTATCTATTCCCCTATCTACCTACCTACTGTAATACAATAATACAGCAGCAGAGTTGGAAGGGACCTTGGAGGTCATCTAGTCCAACTCCCTGCCTAGGCAGGAAGCCCTATACCATTTCAGA
>JAPKID020007313.1:0-10313 GCA_026931265.2 Tropidonophis doriae | reverse complement strand
ATGGAATAATAAAACTTTTTTTACAACAAGGACAGGAACTGCCATCACTAATGATGCGGTTGTGAAATGTGACATGGTGTGACTTCATCAATTAGAGATTTTTGCAGTACCTATTGTCATTGTTAAGAATGTACATCATTAATTAAGCATCTCCTCACAACTTCCTGCTAGTTTTCAAACAGAAAGATAACAGACAAGATGGCAGGAAGTTGCAAGTCTGAGGCAAGTCTTGAGCTTTAAAGCACCCATAATATACGTGATGACCTTGAAAACAGTTTGGAAAGAGGGTTTTGGATTTAATATTCAACTCAGGATATATTGGTATGTGCTGGACACTATTTCTTGTTACTTGGCAACAATTTCTTTTCTCTTAGTAACAGAGTAGAGCTCTGAAAAAAAAGTTGGGAGGGAGGATTGAAGACAAGCATGACAAGCATATTATTGCCACCAGAACCTTCAATGTAGGTATACTGAGAAACAATGGAAATTGATTTTTATATTCATTTCTGGAAGCAGAAGGTGTGAAACAAAAACCTCCTCTGTAGTTTATTGAAGCATTTTAGGGCCCAGTAAAGTTAACATCTTAATGCAAAATATATTAAATGAATAGTTGATCACTGATTTTTAAACTTAAAATGTGGAGAATATGTAACACTAAATAGTGAAGATAATTAGAGGATATAATAAATTATCTGTGAAATGTAGAATATGGAAGGACTCTTTTTTAAAAAAAATCACTTAATACTACAATCATGTTCTATTAAATATAAATAGCATTTCACAAAATATATTGCATATCATCTCTTACAGGTGTTTTAGACACTACAATATGCTGTTATTTTCAGGTGTATTTGAAAAATGTGAAAGTAAGGTAGGATCTTCAAAACTGCCTCCATTCTGTCCCATTCATTCCTAATAATATATGTTTCATTTAATCCTGGTTTACATTAATGGCATTTACCTTAATCCCTTAAATTATACCAGTGGTTTGAACATGACTTGTTATGCATCCAATTCATATACAACTAAATACAATTTTAGTAATTTACTATTTATTTATTTAATGATGGCAGCAGGGTTATATTTGATAAATAAAGAAGAAACAAAGATAATATATTGGGAATGTAAAGTTTAACTGTGATTCAGTTTAAAGTATTACATTGATTCAGTTATAGTGCTCTGATTTGAAACAATGCTGAACAATTGATTTACTGTTCTGCCTTAGAGCATTGAAGCAGGTTTCACTTCAATCAACTAAAAAAGAAAACAGCCATTTGTGATCTGGATCAAAGTAGTACAGGCCTTTTTTGAGGGTTTAAACGAAGCTATTACTTTGATTTGGTTCTGTATTCGAAGAGGCTCATTGGTTTAATTTTTATCAAATGCTGCTTGGGAGGTCTGTGTAGCATGAGTACATATTATTTGTTACAAACAGAATTTCGTTATCTTGGCTATATGCGTTAAGAACATAAAGTACATAAAATGCGATGAGTTGTACAAAACAATAAAATTGCACAAATAAGATAAACATTTCAATTAATTTAGCCTGGTAACATTTGGTCAATTAAAAATACTTTTCAATAGTCAGAACTTTGGTGTCTTTTGCTGCAGAGATCTAATTATTAATAACTAAATACTTTAGAAAATAGTTCAATTAAGGACACTTTCAATAACAATCAAACCAGTTAACAAGTTCTGTTATAATATCAGAGCTGAAATATACAACAGTTGTAAAGATCTGTTTCTTTCTGATGAATATCTTTCCAAATATTTAATTACAATTTTCAACTTCATTAAATATGATGCCAACATATTTGTATCAACATTTCTATGTTTTATGTTAATATCTCATATTTACTTCCAAATGATATGGGATACATTGCCTCATGATAACTTATTTCTTTGAACACATGTAGCTAGCTAATCTTCATAAATAAAGCAGTTGCCTAATTTGGATTCAAGCGAACATGTTACTTGTGAAACAGAGGTGGTATTCAGCAAGTTCTGACCAGTTCTGGAAAACTGGTAGTGGAAATTTTGACTGTTTAGAGAAGTGGTAAATATCACCTCTGACTGGCCCCGCCACCATCTATTATCTGCCTTCGGGAGGAAATGGGGATTTTGCAGTAACTTTCCCCTAGAGTGGGGTGGGAATGGAGATTTTACAGTATCTTTCTCCTGCCATGCCCAGCAAATCAGGCCATGCCCACCAAGCCACACCCACAGAACCGGTAGTAACATTAGTTAAAGAACAATTGTGCTCACTACAAAGCCTTCCAAAATCTTCTCTAACCATCAAACTAAGTATGTAGCTAAGATTTTTTATTTGGGACCTTTGTCAACTATATTTACCAAAAACTCACTAGCTAAAGAGCTGCTGTGTATATTTTGTTATTTTTTCACAATTTTAATACATCCCATCCTTGTATTATTATTGTAGATCTTCCATCTGTTCATAGGCATGATTTGGTTGGGCATGAGAAATACGTTATAATAGCAGATACATTAATGTGCAGATCTGATGCTTAGTAATAATGAAAGATAATGAAAATAATAATGTGACCAATGCATCAAGCTTTTTAGGTTTTATAATGGATTTCAGATTTTGCAAAGAAGGATTTGGAATGTTTAGAACCAGAAAACCTCCAGGAGGTAGCAGAACCACTGAGATAAACAAAGGTTCAGTGATATATCTTACAATATGTTTCACAAAAAAGGAAGATTCCACATTTTGCTTTTGACATACTCTGTTAAAACACTGCATTATGAGATAAACAGTCAAATGGTAATGCTAAAATAAAAGGAGTTAGAATCTCATATGTGAACTTTCTAAATAGAAGAGTAAGAAAATGGAACCAACAAAAAAGCCCCATAAAATTAACATATTGGGGCATTTTTTAAAAGGCAAGGCTTTCCTAAGCACACTGAAGCACTACAAATTCTTTGGAGATGTCCATTTTAAACATCAAATTCAAGGACATCAAACCCTAACCATAAGAAATTTTGTCTCCCTCACCCACTCTCATTGGGATTTTCCCATGTATTTACCAAGAAAGGTAGAAAGTGCAAGCTCAAAAATCAGCCCTTCCTAACCATACCGAAGCTCTAAGGATGCATTGCCAATGTCCATTTATATCTCCAAATTCATGAAGACCTAACAATAAACCTGAATGGGTTTGCTTTCTCAATGGGATTTTTCAATGTATTTGGCAAATAAATGTAGATCAGGCAAAGTGAATGCCCTCCTAAGCATTCCGATGCACCATGAATCATCAATGTCATTTTGCTCTCTGAATTCAAGGACAAGTAAGTCTAAACCCAAGAATTTTTCCCCCTCAGAATGAGATTTTTCAATGTATTATACCAGGAAAAGTAGAAAGTGTGGACACACAAAGTCAGCCCCTTCCTAACCGTATCAAAACCATTAGCAATGTTCATTTTGCTGTTTGAATTATGCAGACCTATCCCTACCCATAACTTAATTTGCCCCAATGGGATTTTCCCATGTATTTTACTAGGAATTATAAATATAAAAGTTCAGCACTTCCTAAACCTACCTTTGTGTTCTGAATCCATTGATGATGTCCATTTGCTGTCCAAATTCATGGAGACCTATCCCTGAATCATAAGTGAATTTTCACATGTTTTTTACTAGGAAATGTAGATAAAAAGTCTTGAATGGTCATCAGTCTCCTAAGAATAACTTTCTGCTACAAATCCATTGGTGATGTCCATTTTTCTCTCTAAATTTATGGAGACCAAACCCTATGCTGATTTCCCTCAAATGGGATTTTCCCATATATTTTACTAGGAAATGTAGATAAGGTAAACTTTCAAACTCAACACCCTCCTAAGCATAACTTTGTGCTCCAAATCCATTTTTGTATCCCTTTTTCTCTCCCAATTCATGAAGAGATACGGTAGGTAAAGGTAAAGGTTCTCCTCATACATATGTGCTAGTTGTTCCGACTTTAGGGGGTTGTGCTCATCTCCATTTCAAAGCCAACGAATCAATGCTGTCCAAAGACGTCTCCATGGTCATGTGGATGACATGACTAAATGCCAAAGGTGGATGGAACACTGTTACCTTCCCCCCAAAGATGGGTTCTATTTTTCTATTTACATTTTTACATGCTGTCAAACTGCTAGATTTGGCAGAAGCTGGGACAAGCAATGGGAGCTCACTCCATTATGCGGTGCTAGGGATTCAAACCACCAAACTGCCGACCTTTCTGGTCGACAAGCTCAGCATTTTAGCAACTGAGCTACTGCATCCTGCATGAAGACATAACCCTAACCCTAAGTGGATTTGAAAATGATTTAGACCATCCCTCTCCTGCACTAACACAAATGCCAGTGTAGTATATGGCAAAGTTACAAGCTATTATAATAAATGGACAGAGTGTATGTAATATGTACAACTATGAAACAAAATACATTGTACCCCTGAAAAGGAGTTATTTCTGTGGCTTTTTATTTTATGCATCTATTAAACACATTTATTTTATTACTTTTATTAAGCAGATTCATTTTATCACATATATTAATGTTTATTTATTCAATGTTATTCCATAGTTACAAAGAAAAGACTTGCATAGACAAATACGGCATAAATCAAACTTCATACAAAAATTACACACACAGAAGCACTACAAAATGGAAAGAAAATAAAAAGATGGCAAAACATCTTGAGGGTAAAGCTTTCCAAATGTTACTCTTTTCTAATTCCTATTACCCAGAGACATAGTAAAATTGGCAGTTTAGTCTAACTAAATCCAAACAGGTCTATTTCCTGCTGCAATTTAAAACAAAACAAAGATTGGCATTCTTTGCTATGCCAGTGTTTAAGCCTCTGCTATGATAGTTGATTTATTGATTTATTTAAAACATTCCTAGGCTGATTTAAGAGGCAAAACCTGTAAGGGCACCGCAGCATGGGAATTGTCCAAAGACAGAATGTGTTAGCGTGCAGTTTGGATTGAATATTTTCAAACTGTTGCCAAAATGCATCAGTCTAAAAGGAAATTCATGAGTTGGCTTTGAACCAAGATAGTAGGTAAATGGTAAGAGTGGATTTCACCTCTGCACAATTACAAGCCCCCACTGAGAAAGGAAGAAGTAGCATTTGTTACTATTCTGTGGACTGTTTTTAATAGACTCTAATCTGAAAAAAAACCCATTTCAAAAATCTTTTTATATTTGTCTGATAATATAAAACTGAGGTGAAGAAAAGGCAGATGTGGAGCTATTGATAAACATCTAACCAAAGATTGAACAAGAGCACCAATGATCTTATTATCCTAAGATTAAAAAGAAAGTGTATTCTTTTATGGAAGAACAACAGTTCCATTCAGATCTGTTTTTGAAAGTATTTTTGTACCCTTAAATACATACAAGACACCAGTATTTTTCTGGCATAAAGTTAAAAAAAAGAATAGAAATGTTTCTTTACTGAAGGAGCAAACAGAAAAAATACAGTTATTTACATATTGAAAAATTGAAAGAAATGCTTTAGCAAAACCATTCATATATCTATGCTTCTTATTTTACCTAATTTTAACATGTTGTTAATATTTTTATATATTAATATTAAAATTGTATTTTGGGAATAAATTTAATTTAATGCATGAATAAATATTTCTTAAAATTAGAAGTGTGATCTTTTCATTAATACTTAAGTATCCTTAAAGAAAAAATATTTTATTAACCAAGTAGAGAGTACAGAAGCAATATTTTAAAATATAATCAGGAATATTATTTTTATGCTAGATAATGTCTATTTATAAAATATACAGTATTGCAAAAATTGCTATATTACACATTTAGCAAGCCAGTTAACATAACATCATAAACGTTAAATTGTTTTTAAAAGTACACTTTTCTATTTTGTGTTTCATAAAATGCAAAATATATGAGAAAAAGCCATTCACAACTAGGATTATCACAAACTTCAGGTTTACTTCTTTTTATCCTAAATAAATGTCCACTTCTAAGAAACCTAGAGATCAATCATCATGACAGTGAAAATTGTCCTGCAAGATAGGCAGGAAATTGTTTGAAATTAGGTCATGCCTTTAACATCTTTCGTAATCAGGGATATAGTTATAATAGAATGTGTGGATGATCTTGACGAATGGGAGGGGCTTGATGAAGGGAAGAGATGCAATCTAGGAAACAGACAAGAGAGGCAGGAACCCCCAGTGGCTTAACAGTCTAAAGGAAGAAATCTAGGAAAGATCTGCCCTAATGGATCAAGCAGTTAAAACTAATATTGGAAAGTTTATACTTTTGAACTTGCAAGATTTGGTTAATGTACCTTATAATAAAATAGAATCGTTGTGTTTTCTATTTGGTTTACCTGGGAGGATTGACAATATTAGAAACATCTTGGAATCATAGAAAATTAGTTCTGGAGGAATGGTTCTGGAGGAAGACTCATTTGTCAGCTAGGGCTAGGCCAACAGATTAATTGATGAAGAAACTTGAGGGTCCAGCATTTTCATGGTTATCCAAACTCTACTTGAAGAGTTCCAGAGGGAGAGAAATCAACTTCCCTTGGTAATAATTTCAGTTGTTTAACTGCTCTTATTATCACGTCCCAATGCATATTTAAAATCTAGTTTAGTTAATCTACCTCTAATTTAAGTCCATTAATTCTATAACTGTTTCAGGGGGAGAAGAGAAGAAGTTTATAAAGTGATATTTAAAAATAGGTCTTTTGTCCTTTTGATTTAAGCAGAAAAAAATGTCTCTTTTCTGCACATAGATATTATGGGACAATATAGAATAAAGCTAAATACTACAATGGAGTGTGAAAATGGATGTCTAACCCATAAGGAATCATTTTGCTTTGTGGAGTAATTGATTTGAGAATATGCTTAAATTTATGTCAGTGCTGGGTACCTAGAACTACTTAGCCTCAGACCCATAAAATGTAATTATCAAGGCTTATATGATCTTCCAAAAAATAATGACTCCAAGTAGCTTAATTATTCATTCCAATAAAGGATTAAAACACCCAAAAAATTATACAATTAACAAAACAAAAATCAATGGGGCTCCTCCATCACTCACCAATTCCAGCAATCCCAAAGATTTTAATTAAAAAAAAGAGATTTTCACAGCTTTCTGAAATTGTAGCAGAAATAGGCCAGTCTTAAATATTGAAGTACACTAATCCAGAGGAAGCTTATTGAGAAGGTACATGCTTAAGTCCCCGAGGCTTACATTTCCTAGAGAAGGAGAGTTGCAAAGTACATCTCCTGTTTGAGGGCAATGAATGGACAAAAGCCACTTGCAGAAAGTAGCCTCATAGATGACTACATCTTAAACCCTGGATGCAAACAATAAACCAGTGCAAGTGCCAAAGAGAGCGGGTGAACCATGATGTACTTATTATTATTTAATTCCGTACCAACTATACTTGCAAACTACGTGAACAGAACAATTCCAGATAGAACAAATAACAATGTACAATATTATGAGGTGATAAAAGATATGAATAAGCTCTCCAATAGTCCAACACTCCTTGCAACTACTCTGGGCATCACAAAGGATAATTTTATATAAATAGAAATAAAGTTTTATATCAATAAATAGTTTTAGAATAGGAGTGTACGTGCCACACCTTATACACAAGGGTGATCAAAGTAGTCTTAGTTCCAAACTTTGATTTGCCTCTGCTTGGCTCATTATTTTAAAGGATAATCCTACTCAGATGAGGTGATCTTATCTCTGAATTTCAGCCTTGCATATATATTTGTATTCAATGTATAGAAAACATTAAAACAATTAAAATGTACTGTTACTAATATACAGCATCTGTGGAAATCGTGGCATCTCAGGTGTGTTAAAGCATTTTCTTTTGAAGTTAGAATCTATCCTTTCCTTCCTGATGCTTAATATTTGCTAATCAGTAGGGATTATATTTGTGACATTGCTGACTCGAATAAATGCTAATTGTTGTTATTTCATAAAGTGAGGATCTGTTGAAGGTGGCATCCTGCTTAAGAACCCTTTCAGGTATCATTTAATTTATTTCAGGAATCAGAGTAAATAGAACAACAAATAGAATAAAGGAACAGATTTATGTTACTGAGGTTTGCTACTTCCTCTTTGTTTCAATCATTTGTTCAGGATTCCCTCTTGTGGCAATATTTAGAAGCATTCATGTGGTGTCTCTTGAACTTCATTTTCAGCTCATAGAGTCATCAATGTCATATGATTCACTGCCATAATCCCAGTGTCAACCTAAGAACCACCTGATGTTCTTTTCTTGAAACCCAATTGCACTGATATTTTAATGTCTGCACATTTACCCTAGGATTTCAAGGCTCAAAATTACCCAAGAAATATGAGTTATGTATTAATAGAAAACATTTGGTTCAAAAAGGAAAGCCTATTATTCAATAATATACAATTCACATTCAAAGATTCATCATCATCATCATCATCACCATCATCATCACCATCTTGTATTGCTTTGGTTTAAATAGTAGCATATTCATCTATTAAGTACAGGCTATGTTAATGATAAGTGTCCAGAGGTGAAGAACACCAAATTGTATCATTGCTTCTTGGCTATAAACAGTTGTATAAGGCTATTAGTGTTTTTCAGTATTAATGTGTTTGTGAATTTAACTATTTGAAGGATTTAATGCAAGTTAATATACACTTCCTAAATTAATGGGATTTTTGTCTTCCTTGTTCCTTCCCCCAATTTCTGCTTTCAAAGAATTCTGACATCTGCACATATTTTACTTTTAAGTCAGTGAAGGTTTACAAGGCATAATAACTTTCTACATGCAATATACATTACTAGGACATGTGCCAGCAAGCAAATGAGATACAATACAATACAATAGCAGAGTTGGAAGGGACCTTGTAGGTCTTCTAGTCCAAACCCCTGCGTAGGCAGGAACCTTATACCATTTCAGACAAATGGCTATCCAACATCTTCTTAAAGATGATGGATTAAAATTGCAAAATGTGACCAACTGTAGAGATACTGCTTGCATATTTGTATATGAATCCAAAGAATGGGACAACTGTACATTTTAGAAACAAAGCAGTTGTGTTCCTTGCTTCATTCATAATATATTTAGTATCATGATTTACAGTATATCTCTAACATTCTAAGATGTGTCATATCAATTTGTTAATAAATAATTTTCCTTCTTAGAATGCTGGGTGGTATAATGCTATTTAAACACTGATTTTAAAATTTTCATATGCAGAAATAGCTGCATACCTGGTTCAGTGTAGAGTCCTTTAATTTAAAGATTTAAAGATGATATCAAAAAAGAAACAGGGAAAGAGACAAAAAAATTCTTTCTAAATCTAAGTATGTTAGAAGGGACCAGAAAGCACACAGAACTGACGTATCAGGAAAAGACTGTTATCTACTGTGTCACAATATATTGACCTATTCTTTCTGGATATTTGGTTTGGTAGTGATAACTGCTTATAGATAGAACCAACTAATTTCATGACAAAAACGCTTCTATGAAGTAAACTAATTATAGCTGTAAAAACAATAAACTATAATTAATTATAAACTGCTAAGCACCTTAGCAGGTGGGACACTGTGGATCAGTGGCTAAGACGCTGAGCTTGTTGATCAGAAAGGTTGGCAGTTCGGCGGTTCAAATCCCTAGGGCCCTGTAACTGAGTGGAATTTGTAACATGGCACATAGAACTCATGGATGGCTCAAATGTGAATTTGACATGGGAACGTACAAAGAATAAATAATAATTTAAAATTTGTCTCTGCTAGAGAGACATTAGCTGAGAATAGGCTCCAGTCTTCTGAAAACTCAGAACACTAAACCTCTGGTCCCAAATTGGATCCTACAACATTATCCTGGGCCATGTATGCCTTAATTTTAAATACTTTAAAAACTTTTTAAAAGGAATTTATTTAATACTGCCACTGAAAAATATAAGTCTGAATTGCAACATATTCTAGACAAACTCCTTGAAATCTACTACTTTTGATATGATGTTGTCAAATGAAGTAATTATCCTAAACTATCATGTTATTTGTTTGTCTTAGCATGATTTATAAACCAACAATTGGCAGCATGGCGTATGTAATAAATGAAAAGACTAAAATGGTTTTTCAGAAACTATGACTAAATAAAGATTAACTTTGATGTGTGAATTTATTGTGGACAGAACATCAAAAAAATTGCAGTTAGGATGCACAGAAGACATTTAGTGGCTGTTTTGGGAGCCGCTAGATACTCCCACGTAACACCTCTCCTGCGCAAGCTGCACTGGCTGCCTGTGGCCTTTCGGGTGCGCTTCAAGGT
>JAPKID020007312.1:0-10314 GCA_026931265.2 Tropidonophis doriae | reverse complement strand
TTTTGAGGCCATTTTTCACCCTCTGGAGGCTTCAGGGAAGCTCCTGAAGCCTCTGGAGGTGGGGAGGAGGCTGTTTTTCCCTCCCCAGGCTCCTAGAAAGCCTTTGGAGCCTGGGAAGGGCGAAAAAAGTGGGCCAAAAGCAGGGGGTCGTGCATATAGCATTATGGGTGTAGCTCCCCCCGCTTTTGGCAAGCGAGCCAAAAAAGGTTAGACATCATTGCTCTAGTCCCTTACTCATCTTTATTGCTCTTTTCTGCACTCTCTGTAGACTCATATAATGTAGTTTAGATATATGGTTTCACTATTATAACATTGTAAGTAAGTAACACATATTAAGATTATGTGATTAACTTTGCTAGAATTTATTTATTCCTTAATATTTATCGTAAGTAAAAATTTCAATGCTATTTCTTAACTTTTCATTATTCAGAGTGAGTCACTTCATTGCAATGATGTGGTAATGACAAAGCTTAAAAAAATTAAATAATTACATAAAATCATGGGAACTAAACATAGCAATCTATTTTTTTCAGTTTTCCCTTTCAAGGTCAGCCAAGTGTCAAGATTTTTCAGAAGAAACATGTTTTAATGTCAAATTCTTCTAAGCAAGTGTAAATATGCACGATTTCTTTAAATAGTGCAGTTTTATATTTAATATGGAATATACAGACAATTGATTACTTATTATTTCCGAATTTGTACTATAAATTTAGGCTTTAACACTTCTATGATAGTGAAAGTTCAGATAACTACAGTGGCTTGCAGTCAAATAAAATAACAACTTTGGTCTAAAAAAATGAATATAATGAATTCTAATGAAATTAAAATCCCAAAATGATATCTTAGTAGGCTTTATCTAAACATGTTTTTTTTTTAGCATGAGTCTACTTGGCTGCCAGGGAGAGACTATTTTAAAGCTATCTTCCCCCTTACTTATTTATTTCACTTTAAGTTCATTTAAGGATGACAGTAGCTAAGAGAAACACTAGCACATTTCAATTTCAATATTTGGACTAGATGATAAGCTCTTTATAATATAAGGCTTTGGAAGAATTAAAGCAAATTTTAATTAGATAAACATATTTTTTTAAAATTATATCAAAGGTGTGGTAAATGAGCATGGGAGTTAAGGTTGAGGATGAAGCACACAACATTTCAAAACTGAAGACTGAAGACAGTCATTAGTTTGACGCCCACACACTGGCAGCAGCACTATTTGTCTATCTATATATGAATTCAAAGAAAACAAAATACAAATTGATTGAAACCAGGAAAGTAAAATAGGCAAGTTTCCAGATCATGGAAAATAGTGTGTATAAGTAGATCTCTATATTGCGATCACTTTCCCAAACTATACACAGGATAAAAGAGACTCATGTACTTACTTGGAGCAGAGCCTTCAAGCATAGGGCACTTTTATTATATTTTAACTTTCATGGAGTTGTATTTTTAACAATGGGTATAATGAAAATGTCAACTTTGTTGATCTGATTCCAGGATGTTAAGTAATTCCTTGAAAATTTAGACTTGCATTTTACGGAATTGAGTTTATTTAGCTATCTATTTTAATCCATCCAGAAGTTCTTATAAACTATAATAATAAAACAAACCCTGAATTACAAATTCCAAAGCTTCCAAACAAACATGTAAGAATAGCATGTGAAAGCATTTAAATTGGATCAGTTTATATGTGAACTGCAAAAAAAAAAAAAAGAGAGAGAGTGCTATTTGTGAGCTTCGTGAAATTATAATTTTGTTCCATGAAGGGGAAAATTCTTTTCCTTCTAGCTTTGCTAGAAACCCTCTTTTGCCCTGTAACAGAGTTAGATCTCTGAAATTTCTAAGCTAGTTTAACTTTCAGCACAGTTCTGATGATTACAGAGTCTGAATAACCTAGCAAAACCAGATTTATTGTCCAAAATACCAATGATTTAAATTGAATTCTGAAACTTTTACAAGATTTACTACTTGGGATATAGATGGGCTGAAGGGAGACATGGCTTAAAATGGCCAGGGAATAAGGTAATCTAATCTTTTTGGATTCTATTTCAGGCATATTTCATGGTAGTATATAGATTATCCAGAAATACGTATCTAAAATTTAGACAGCTACAATTTATATAATATGTATAATCCCATGGAATTATAGTAATAGAAGTGGACACCAATCTGGAATTCAAATGTATTCTTAATTTTTCACAAATGTTTTGGTATTTGTTTCATTTTAAATAATGGCAACATGTTTTTCTATTTTCAATGATTTTATATTAAAAATATATAAGGTTCACAACGTGGTAAATTTTCAGTTTGTTAAAATCCGTAAGTACCTACATGAAGACTCAACGAAGAGAAAGATCTAGTTCTATTGCATTTAAAGCAGTTGTGCACTCTACTTGTCTGAGATTTCTAGGTAAATGCATTAAATTCTAGAGGGGAGAATTGGGCCATTTGATTCTTGCTTTCTCACAGTTTCTTCAGATTCACTGGGTAGATCTGGATTTTTCAGCTGAATCAGTTTTCCAGTTGCTATAGAAGATACACTGGACAGTTGTAGACTGTAGAAACTGGAGAAATTAAACAAATCACTGCTATTTTGTGGTTAGAGTCAAGATTAAAGTTAAGGAACGCAGCAAACAGAATAACAAGAGTGGAAAAAGACTTTGGTTGGTCTTCTAGTCCAATCCTCTGCCCAAGCATAAGACTGTTCTGGACAAATGGTTGTCCAATCTC
Source organism: Tropidonophis doriae (assembly GCA_026931265.2). Taxonomy (NCBI): domain Eukaryota; kingdom Metazoa; phylum Chordata; class Lepidosauria; order Squamata; family Natricidae; genus Tropidonophis; species Tropidonophis doriae. Next base: position 7,584 of record JAPKID020007312.1, on the reverse strand, counting down.
TCCTTAAAAACCTCCAATGATGGAGCATCAGTGGAAGGCAAGCCATTCCTGTGATAAATTGTTCTCACTGTCAGGTAATTTCTAATTAGTTCTATGTTACTTCTCTCCTGGATTAGTTTTCATCTATTGCTTCTTGTTCTGCCTTCTTTGGAGAATAAGTTGATCCTCTCTTACAATACAATAATACAATAGCAGAGTTGGAAGTGACCTTGGAGGTCATCTAGTCCAACTCCCTGCCTAGGGAGGAAGCCCTATACTTTTTCAGACAAATGGCTATCCAACATCTTCTTAAAGACTTGCAGTGTTGGGGTATTCACAACTTCTGGAAGAAAGCTGTTCCACTGATTAATTGTTCTAACTGTCAGGAAATTTCTCCTCAGTTCTAAGTTACTTCTCTCCTTGATTAGTTTCCACCCATTGCTTCTTGTTCTACCCTCCGCTGCTTTGGAGAATAGTTTGACTCCCTCTTCTTTGTGGCAGCCCCTGAGATATTAGAACACTGCTATCATTTCTCCCCTGGTCCTTCTTTTCATTAAACTAGACATACCTAGTTCCTGCAACCGTTTCTCATATGTTTTAACCCCTGGTCCCCTAATCATCTTTGTTGCTCTTCCCTGCACTCTTTCTAGAGTCTCTATTTCTAGTGTTGGCTATTCCTGCCATCTTGGTGTCGTCTGCAAATGTGATGAGTTCCCCATTTATCCCCTCATCCAGATCATTGATGAAGATGTTGAAGAGTACTGGGCCTAAAACAGATACTTTATTTAACAGACACTCCTACTTTAAAAAATTTTATATGCAGTATACAAGTAATTAGGAGCAAAAATAGATCTCATATTATCAGGCACACAGTTTTTCCAAATATGGTGGCACTAAAAAAGAATGTTATTTAACCAGGTTGGGATTTCTGCAACATCTGCCAAGGATGGGTGGGTTTAAAAGTAGGACTGGACTCTGTTCTTCCAATTTGGCCTAAAGTGTCTGCAGGATGTGGTCAAATTGCAGCCATGACTGTATGATTAAAACCCCACTTTTTAGGTGTATTGCATGCTATTCTGCTCTCTAATTCAGGCAAGAAAAATCAGGTCTATTGTACAAAATGGATTATTAGCTCATTGATTGTTTTCATGATTTCCAAAGAGCTGTGAATCACAGTCACAAAATGTGATAGTTGATGTTGATAAATAAGTTGAATCATTTAGTTGGAGAAGGAAGAATGATAAGTAATTTAGCCTGCAATCTGTTTGGTTCAGAAGAATTAGATCATCTCCAACTGATGGCTATCCAGTGTTTTCAAGTACTCTAGTAAAAAGGTTGATCCGCCTAATTTTTACTTTCAATCCTGGCACTTCTAATACTTTAGGAACGAACACTGAGTAATCAAAATGACAATATCAATGTATGATTACTAGAATTAATATGTTTCAGTAAGAGGTTTGGGAATTTTTAAACATTGCGGCTAAAGTGTAATTGCTGGAAAAAGTCAGTAGATGGCTCTGCAGTATTAGAGAGCCAGTAGTTCCTTCTTTAGATGGAGTAATTGCAGGCTGGACTCTAAAAAGCTCTCAGCGAAGAGTCAACTCTTTGAATTGGAATGACAGAAGCACAGCACCTGCTTGCTTTGGTCTGCAATACACTTTCCTCAACAATATCTCCAAGTAAATAGATTGACCACAATTATCAATCGTTTGAAAGAGAGAAGTAACCAAACAGGCAATAAATAGCTATGTTACACCCATCTATTCAAATAACTTGCACACATTAATGTTAACTAAATCTTTAATGTTGTTATTATGATTATTATTACATTTATATTGCCGCCTATTCACCCATGGTGACACCAGACGGATTGCAGAATATAAAAACCACATTTAAAAACAGTAAAACTAATTAAAAAAATCAAATAAATTAATGTAATAAAATCACCCCCACCTCCTGCCCCAGTAACAGCTGATCACACAAGGCATTTAATGGGCCCCATCCTGCTCTGGGTTCCCCGGCCCTGCTGGCAGAACCAGGTCTTTAGCGCCTTCTGGAGTATTAGAGTGGGGGCTATTCTAATTTCTGGTGGGAATGATATTCCAGAGGGAGAGAGCCACCATGGAGAAGGCCATTCTTCTGGATCCTACCAGGTGTATCTCCCTTGGGAATGGGACCTGTGTAGTCTTTAGAAATAGAACTGTGGCGGAGAGAAAAGCCTTATTCACCCACTTGATGTCTTTGCAAAGTGGAATTGAGTCTCTTCTAATGGCAGCAGCTGCCATTCCCACCAGGTGAAATAGATTTAGGTGGAATGTGTAAACTCTTAGCCTGCCATTTTGCCCATATCTAGGTCCAGAGAGAGGATATTTTTTAAAAAGAGTGGTTGGCATATGGGGTAAATTAACTCTGTGTCAAAAGCCTATGCAGCAAACAAATATATTAAATTCCTGACTACTTCAAAATCATAGATCCCAATATTCAGTTAATCGAGCTGTGGAATATATTTGGGGGTGGGGGGGAGGGAATGAAAATATTTGGAATGTGTAGAGCAGTGTATGACTCCTCTTACAAAATATCTACATTTTGTATGGTAGGTATGCCCAGTTACATATCAGCCAGTTCCCAGAGAAAAACAGACAATGTTATTTTTTTTTGTTACCCCTGGATGTTATCTACAGTCTTTCTTATTTTGTCTTATTTTTCAGGGCAGGTGAATACACGTCCAAACAAAGCATTCAAATACATTTATAACCACATTTTTTTTATTTTCTAAGAGTAGTTTGGGACCTTGGTTTGGCTTTGAAACATTCCTGTAAATACAAATGATTATTACTTTCGGGTTCTTTGCTTTACAATGTATCAGCTTCCACTTTTATTTTTAATTAGAGAAATATTATAATCTTTTTAAATAACCCTTTAATTGTGGAAGCTTATGCTAGCAGATTCCATGCTAAATATAGAAATGGATTGATTCTGTTAATTTAATCCAAATATATCTGTGCATAAATTTGGGATTATTTTGATCAGCTTTAACCAGTTTTTGGTTATATCTCAAAAATCTTGCCATTTGGCTTCTTTACAATGTAGTTCTAAACACAATTGCTCTAAAATAAGATTTGTTGAGGTTTGCTTAAGACCACCTGTTTATATGACTTTATAGTATACAAAATATACTGTACAATAAAGCTATATAAAAACTGGAGTAAATTAGTTATACCACCTTTGAGAACTTCAAAAATCTTGCTGTTCATTACTTTTAGTCATATTTGTAGTAAAAAAAAATGGAAGTGAAAATTTTTGGAAGTGAAATCAATAGGCTTTATTCCTTTAATAGATAACCTTGGCATTAAGTACAGCGTGTCTTTACAGATTAAATTTCCTGAATAGCTAAGATGCTTATAAAATGTTATGTAATGCATATTTTTTTTGTACTATCTCTTGGCAGCAGCATTGGCAGGAAATCCTAAAGGCATCTTTTTTTTGCTATTTTAGGCATCTCTTTTTCCTTCAAGGAAAAAAAGTGAACCAAGATGAAAGGAACTTAAAAAGAGAGATCAGAGATTGGGAATCTTATTAAATGGTATTAAATTGTCTCACTTAATTCTAATTTTCTTTTTAGAAGTCTGTTTATCATATAATATGTTGGCTTGATTGAACATCAGAAGAAATATTAGGACTGGGTACCAGTTCCACAAATTGTCTTAAGCCAATTCAATGGCTCTGACCTGGTAGTTTCCATAGTGAAATACTTAGACTTTGTGATAGGAGTATACACAATGTCATAGATGTTACACCTATCACAATTAAGTATATTTTTATAGACACGATTTTGGCCATTGAACTGTGTTATCAGCTCAGATAAGAATGAGATAAGAATTGAGAAATTCTTCATCACTTGACTCTTTCAAGAAGAGATTGGACTGACGTTTGTCAGAAATGGTGTAGGGTCTTCTGCTTGAAGAGGGAGGGGTTTTTTGACTAGATGACCTATAAGATCGCTTCCAACTCTGTTAATCTGTTAAAAATGCCTGTAATGAATGAATGGATGGATGAATGAATGAAGGTTGGACTAGATAATTATTAAATAGGGAAAGGCAGAGGTAATCTATGCAATCAGCCCATCTTTTGCACTAAAGGCAAACAATCTTTTGAATTCTGGTGCCATAATCAACAATACTCCTCAGGAGTCAAGGTTTGCCAGAAATGGAATTATGGATTTTTATTTATTTCTGCCCGAGATTTAAGGAGTACCTTAGATTTTCTGCCTAACTTACAACTTAACACCATTCAGATGTTTCCTGATTCAGAATGTTAGGAATCCATGCAATCTCAATTTTACACATGTGGTTAGAGGCCCCACGGAGGCCTCAAAAAGAAATCCTGAAGCTGCATAGAGGCTTGGGTTTTAATATAGTCCACCCTAGTGTTATGTCAAACTGTGCATTCATGAAAGAACTCAGATAACTGAATGGTAAACCATATACAAATAATCAGTACTACTTCTTCCCCATTCTCCAATTCACAAGATTTGAAGATAGTCATTTGGGGCAGGTATTGAAATGGAGTCAGTGAAGTGGACATGTAAATCATTTGGCATATTTCAGAAAAGAGGCTCTTTATGGGAGATGACTTTCCATTTTCCTTTAAGTTTTGGAAAACAGCCAGAGGTTTTGGCAGTGACTATAGTGCTCTTGACTATGCTAATGGCCTTTCCAGAAGAACGGGAATGAGTAGGAGAAACGTTGTAGAATTTACAAAAGAAACAACCCTTGAAAAGATTCCCTTTTCCTCTGTACACCACATCCTCCCTCTGAGTTGCAATATTTTGTTTCTGCTTCCTATTAGTGGTATTAGAACACATTCCTCTCCTTGCTTCAGAGCTGTAGTAGCAGGTAGAAATGTTTATAAGTATAAGAAAAGCACTTGACTGCACAAAGTAGTTTCACTTTGGAGCATGCAGGAGGACTGGGTACCAGTTCCACCAATTGTCTTAAGCCAGTTCAGTGGCCCTGACCTGGTATTTTCCATAGTGAAATACTTAGCCTTTGTGATAGGTGTATACACAATGTGATAGGTGTATACCTACCTGGTCAGCGCCACTGAATTGGCATAAGACAATTTGTGGAACTGATATTCAGCCCTCTTGCATACTCTGAAAGTATATATGTGTGGGGGAAAGGCAGCTATGAAGTTTGAAAGTCTTTTCTCTTAAGAAGTGCTCAGATTGCTACTTTTGGCAGCTGTATGTACTCAGTGTGAACCAAAATGTAGCTGGGGAACCACTATCAATTCATTTTATTTATGTTTTGTGTGGAGCAGAGGTAAGGTGCTTTTTGTTGCTCCAGGATTTGCAGTAACTTGGTGGGTGGAAGAGTAATTGGGTGGCATTTCCTCTTGATACAGCTGGGCATGCACATTGATTGGCTCATGGTATTCCTTGCATGGTTTTTTTTTTTTTTAAAGAAGCATTTTGAGACTTGGAGAATTTAACATTTATTTTTTTTTAGAAAATTTATATTGCCGCCTACTCGCAATGAATGCAGATCAATTTCAAATCACATTGTGGGGATTGGAGATGGGTGGTGTTAGCATGAAAATGCCCCTTGATTATTGTGAAAAGGGGCGTAGCTATCTGGTTGGCTGAAAATATGAAAAGGAGTACATTCCAGTCCATACTGGAAATTCTGGCTACGTGGTCTACTTGTTCTTTTCTAAAGTTACAGTACATCTTTATGTTGAATGTTTTTGGAGAGTTCTGCTGACTTCATGACTTTGATATTTTTTCTCTTCCTTTCTTTCTGAGACATCTCTGCCCCTAGCCTGTGGCAAAGACTATCTTTATCTTCCTTGAACTCATAGAACTCCTTCAACTCTATCACCCCTGCTATGCTTATTCTATCAGATACATTTAGGTTGTCTTCACATATTGCCTGTCAATGTAGGCAATATGTGAAGCCCCTTATTGCAAACCATTAGGGCCTGTAGTCTCAGTGTTCCAGACTTTTCAGTCTAATTTGCATTAAACTAGAAATTGAAATTCAAATTGCTTTTGGATTTTAACAAAAGGATGCTATTGGTCTTGGCTCGAGTGGTGGTAGCACTACCTTTAAGTGCATTGACCTGATTTGCTGAACTGCCATCATTATCATAATAGAACCTTGGCCTGATATTAGCTTGGTCACGTCCTTCGGTTTTATCAGCAACCTTCTGCATCAGATTGGCTTATGCCCAGCACACCCCTTGTAACTCCCACTGGTTGCATGATGAAAAAGAGTTGGATGAAACTCAGAAGAGCTCTTAACAGTCGCCTGGCACCGGGCCTGCTTAGGTTCGTGACTACAATGAGAGACTCATTTCCATGCACCATTTTCTGACCAGCTTGCCAGTGGGTAAATCAAAGTGGACATATGCCAAAGCAGAGTACAAATCCAGAGTGAGATCCACTTGGGGTCTTCTTTCTCTAGTTTAAAGATATTGACCCCTGATTATACATCCCATTGCTTACTTACCACCCAGCAGGATTTAATTAAGCAGTGATGATCATCATCACAGAGGTTGGCATATGCATTAACAGTCTTACATTACAGGAAGGCAGATTTTCGAATCTGAAGAAGTATATATGGTATAGTAATGCATAGTATAGTCATAAATAATAGTAATTTGATAATTGAATTGATTACTTGGGGAACTGGGATGTTTGATTTGGATTTCTGGATGGAAAAACAGGTTAGAATCAAGGACTCAAACTGACCCTTCCAAAATTTCTATGAATCTGTAACTTGAATAGAGACCTTTCCGTAAAAAAGAAACAAGGCTTTGATCAGCCAATCATGCCACCATTTTGATTTTTTTGGATTTACTTATAGATAGCCTGAGTGGTATTGCATACCTTTCTATAATAAAAAGGAGGTGAGTAGCTGCATTTGTTTCATATATATCATAATATAAGCCTTGGTGGAGTAACCCAAAGTTCACCTTGACATACTCGTAGGATCTTTTTTCTGACAATGAAAGCATAGGGGGGAAAACTATCTGCTGGAAAGTATTTAAAATGTAGTTTTTAATTTTTTTTGTAAATAAAATATCATTCCAGAAAAGAAAGAAAGAAAGACACATATAAAGACTCCAGTTAACTGATTTCCTAGTATTTATGTAGCTAAAATGATATTATTTGTACTGAAGCAGAAGGGATTTTTTTTTTTTGCAGGAATATAAAAAAAAATGGAGGAAAAAAGGGGACAAATCTGTGGCAGTCAACAATCATCTAGTCCAGGGGTATCAAACTGAAGACCTGGGGTGTGGATGCACCTGTGGGGTGCTTAGATCTGGCCTGTGGGGCCACCCTGGAAACAGCGAAGGGTCGACCCGGGGTGCCTCTGCCAGTGAAAATGGAGCTTGGGCGGGCCATCCGCAGCTCTCCAGGGCTCTGTTTTTTGCTGGCAGAGGGATGCAGGAGGCAATCATAGCCAAAAATGGAGCTTGGGAGCCCATTTTCGCTGGCAGAGTGTTTGGGCTACTCCAGGCATTCCTAACACCAGTGACGTTGATCTGGCCACACCCACCCTGGCCATGCCCCCCCACCCCCCCGAAGTCAAACACAAC